>JAJJMC010029784.1:12284438-12325822 GCA_023531435.1 Papaver californicum
CAACCAATAAGATTCATTGATGAATCATAAGGTACTTTAGACCATGTGTTTGCATTTTTCTAATGCATTGTATTCCTCCATCAGGGCTGTTCTCCATTTTGGATATTTGTTGGCCTGACTGAAACATGTTGGATTTGGAGGAGACATCATAGCTTGCATAGTAGTTGGTAAGGTACGTTTGGTTGAGTACACCTTTGGTTCAGTAATGCCTGACTTTCCTCTAGTGTGCATAAAGTGATTATTAATGACAATGGTGGATTGAAATTGATGACTTGATAAAGAAATGTCATAGTTAATTTCAGTAGTTGAGTTGACAGGAGAGAGCACAGATGTAGAGGATAAAGTTGTGTCTGAAGTAGGAGAAGTGATGGTAGGCAGCAGAGTTGGAGATTTCCTTAAAGGAAAGACTGTTTCTCTGAAAATTACATGCCTGGAGGTGTATATTCTACCAGTAGTGGGATCAAGGCACTTGTATCCTTTTTGGGAACTGCCATATCCTATGAATATGCATTGTTTGCTTCTAAGTGTTAATTTTGTAGCTACATAGGGTCTGAGCCAAGGAAAAGACAATGAACCAAACGACCTCAAGAGTGTGTAATCAGGTGAATGTTGAAATAACATTTCATATGGAGAAGTATACTGGATTGATTTAGTGGGTAGCTTGTTTATAGTATAGTTGGCTGTAGAGAATGCCTCTACCCAGTAAGCATCATTTAGACCAGCTTGTATCAAGAAGATTCTGCCAATGTCCAGAATGTGTCTGTGTTTTGCTTCTGCCACCCCATTTTGCTCAGGTGTATGTGGGCAAGAGAACTCATGATTTATGCCATGCATTATTAAGAATGATATAAGTTCTTGATGAAAGAATTCACCTCCTCCATCAGTTCTAATTGTTTTGATATTGCAGTTTAATTTGTTTTCTATATAGAGTTTGAACTCATAAAAAGTTTTCTTAAACTCAGATTTGTCAAATAAAGGATAGAACCAACAGAACTTTGTGAAATCATCTATTATTACTACATAATATCTGTAGCCATTTGTTGAAATTACAGGACTTGGACCCCAAAGATCCATATGAAGCAATTCTAAAGGAGCCATACTAGTCTTTGTTGACCTTTGAAAAGACAACTTATGAGACCTACCCAGAAGAGAATATAAACAAGATATAAGATTATTGACAATGTGAGGAAGAGATAAAGTTTTGGATACACATTGTAGTGTTTTAAAAGATGGATGAGCAAGTCTTTTGTGCCATGCCTCTGATGAGATAGATGTGTTGATAGCTGAATTAGCTTTTGGTGAAGATTGATGCAAGAAGTGAATAGGATACAAACCATTATTGTGTGGTCCTTGTAATAATATCTTCCTAGTTGACAAGTCCTTTAAAAAGAAACCAATATAAGTGAATGTTAAAGAACAATTATTATTTGTAGTGAACTTATGCACAGATAGAAGATTCTGAGTGGCACTAGGAACAATAAGCACATTTGATAAAGTGAAAGAGTGATCAGGTGTTGATTTTAAAGAAGTGCCAGAATGTGTGATGAGCATACCTTCTCCATTGGCTGTGTTCACCTTGTCAGTTCCATTATAGAGAGAAGAATGTTACACTTCATTCCTGTTTGGTGTAATATGGTTTGTTGCTCCAGTGTCAGCAAACCAAGGACTTTGCTCCTGTAGGTGTTCACTTGCTAGCATTGCAGATAAACTATTAGATGTATTCTCATTGTTTTAGTGAACATTTAGTTTGTTCCTGCAAGACAAAGCACTGTGGCCAATTCTTCCACATATTTGGCAAGTCACAGTGACTGATGTAGATTGGTTATTGTAGTCATTTGTAAATCTTGGAATGTACTTGATCCCCTTCCAGATGTATTAAAATTTCTTCTACCATTGAATATAGCCAGGTCTTTGATTGTTGCTTTGAAATGTTAGATTTCCTCTGCCATATTGTTGTTGAGAACCATTGAATCTTGAATAATTGTTTCTAAATGAAGGTTTTATTTGATAAAATGGTGCTATAAAAGCTTGAGTTGAAGTGTTTACCATTTGATCAGTGTGTCTTTGGCTAATAACAATTTCTTCACTAAGTAAATTGTTATGCAATTCTAAACTTGATACAGATGGGTATCTGTGTCTCGTAGAGGTAGTAAATCAGGGTGTAAAGCAGCCACGGTGACAACCACCAGTTCTTGGTCAGAAACTTTTTCTCCTGCTGCAACCAATTGATCTGCCAACTTTTTAATTTCATCAATTAAATTGGAAATAGACTTGTTACCTTGTTTTACTGCTAGTAGTTTTGTTATCAGTTGTATTGAGTGTGTTGATGAGGATCTTGCAAATCTTTCCTCTATGTTTGTCCATAGATGATGAGATGTTTGAGCAGTTGCAAAATAAGCTATTACTGAATCTGAGATTGTGCTGTTGATCCAAAGTATAATGGTTGAGTCTTCGTCAATCCAGTCTAAGTATAGTTGATTTTCTACTCCATTATTTTGGTTTCTTGCATTTGTAAATTGCTCTGGACACAGGAAAGATCCATCTAAGTACTTCATTATTTTGTATTTTCTGATGACTGGAAGCATTAGATGTTTCCATATGTTGTAATTATCTTCTTTAAGCTTGAGATTTATGAAGTTGGTTAGCTGATTCAATGGTATCTTTGCTATGGAGGTTGCTGTTGGGTTCTCCATTGTTGGTAGAAATTCGCAGATCATAAATTGTAGTGACATTGTATTGTCTCAAGAAGAAAGGAACTGAATTAGAATGAAGAAAATGGCTTAGAAAGAAAAAATTGAGAGTTCTAGCTCTGATACCATGATAGAACTAGAGTAAAGAGAAGGATTTGATAATCAAGAACAATTGATTTTCTTTCTATTCAAGAAAACAATTGCAGAAAACTTAATCAATTACAGTCTGACCTATTCTGTTTTATACAACAGCCTAATGTACACTTTAACGTACATCTAATGAATATTGCTAACGTTCACACTATGACAGTTAAGATGAGCTAAAATGCACCTAACAGACTGTGCACAATGCTAACTTGTACTAGGTGTAAGGCAAGTGTAATAATGAGAACATATAGTGATATTATGTTCTATTACCATAAACCTGAAAACTTGCAAAAGATGGCTCCTATCTCTCTTTGATATCTGCACTCAGAAGTTTCTGAAGAAGGGTCGGCTCCCTGCACATATCAGGCTGTACAAATGAACCTTCTCCGTTCCCCACCTTCTGTTTTTTGGAGAATCGACTTGGCTTGCCACGTTTTCCCCTTTTGTTGTGCTTGTTTTGGAACCTTTCTCCCTTTTCAGAGTCTGTTAAATAATTTGGCGGTAATTCCGCAACTTCAACACCTAACTCAGCCTGCTTCGCTGGGATCTCCTTAAGTTGCTACAAAATGGGAATTGAGGGAACAAATCAAAGAAATTAATACTGGTTTTTCTAAACAAAGTTACAAGGATATTAAGTAAGGAAGAGAGCACCCCAGGCTTCATCAGAAGAAAGAGACAATTTCATTATGAACCAACATTAGTTGATAAAAGTATAGCACAACATGCCATGCAATGTCAACTGCCTATAACGATGTAAGCTAGTAAGGTGTTAAGCATTTCTCAAGAGTATGATTATTACTTATTAGGTGGATTGTTATAAATGCAGGATTGTCTAGGAGGGGTAAACCTCTAGTATTGAATAATTCGTACTTGCCCTCCCACATTTACATGTCAGCTTTCACATATTCACAACTTCTATGCCCGTGATTCAGAAAAAGAAGAAGAAAAAAAAACTCCTAAGCCCTAATACAATATTCATATATTTTTAATAAATTTGTATACCTGACGCCGCCTTTTTGCCTCTTCAGAGAGTTTATCATCCAACCTTTGAAGGTGTGGATAAATGATTTTTTAGATCACATGTTTTAGATTAACTGAGTTTAATGTACTGCATGTATCTATATAATTATTAGAAATATAACCTTCTCCACATTGGACCTCAGGGGATGGTTCTTCTTTCTTTCTTCACGGCATTGCTGGATTTCTCGTTCTGTGTAGTTTGGACGAGGAAATCTGACAGAAAAAAGAAAAAAAATAAACAACTATACCTGGTGTATTATAGTTGATAGTCTTAGTAGATTTTCAGATTTCAAAATCTCTTTACTTGTACCAAAGAGGAAGAGACTAAGAACATGGGGAAGTCTACCTTTTACATTCCACGCTAGCGTGGTTGACAGAATTATCCGGTATAAATTTTCCAGGACCAGCATTCCGTGGACCTATATCCATCAGAAAAGGATTCCCAATCAGTCCTTCATTGTGTAAAAGGGGTTTATTTACATGGCATGAAAAGATGTCTGCAGTGGTAATCAAACCTGGCCATTTTGAGGGCGACCAAAAACCATTTTGGGACGACTAATAAAACAAAATAAGGTCATTGTGAATTAATATCAATACATCCCTTATTCATATATTTTCTATAATGGCTAATCTACCCTTGTTTAATTAGTGTTAATTTTGATTAATTAGTTAATTAATTTGGTTATAGTTAGTGTTAGAAAATTATTTGAGTTAGTTTTGGAATAGAAATCGAGAGTATTTTAGATTGATTTTTTGAGTTATAGTTTTGTACAATCGGTAGGTTCATGATTTTTATTCCTGCCGGTTGTACAATCGGTAGTTTAATGGAGCACCATAACTACCGATTATAGGTGTCTCCCCAAATTGAATCTCCCCAAACTTCCAAAATTTCTAACTCTTCATCTTTCACAATCGGTAGGAATTGAAAATTTATATCTACCGATTGTATCCTGAATTGAATTAAACTTTGTAATCGGTAGTTCAAAGATCAATTTTATCTACCGATTATAATGGTTTTCTTGTCCAGGACTTTTCTTGCCATAATCGGTAGTTAGTGAACATAAATAACTACTGATTATGGATAATCGGTAGCACGGGAAATAAATAACTACCGATTGTACGTAATCGGTAGTTTAGAAACATAGTTATCTACCGATTATGCCGATTTTACTTAACATCTAACTTCATAATACTATTTCAACATCCGAAGAAAAACTTGTTCAAATAAACTTACTACATATTGTTCATTAAACTTGTTCAAAAAAACTAAAAAAATCCAAAAAAAACGAAACAAAACACATCATATAAATTCTCATGAAATTCTTCCACTCTTTGTTACTCTCGACTTGGTCCTAGTTTCAACCTGCTTCTTCTTCTTCTTCTCGTTCCTTTAGGATCAGCAACAACTTCATCATCCTGAATTGGACCTATGTACTCTCCAGCTTCATTGTAGTATGGATTTATGCCCGAGAAGTCTTTCTCCCTGAGAAAGAGTCGAGGATCAAAATCCGGATCATCCGTTATCCTTCGATTCATTTCTGCCTCAGATCTTTCATCCGAAGATGAAATATCAACCCAATTGAAGGGATTGTCAGGACCGTTCCACCAACAATTAGGATCCTTCATCATTTTTGAGAAATCCGTATCTCCAACATCATTTGATATATTTCTACATTAGAAACTCCTTTCGGCAAATTAAAAATAGGACGAGAAAGCAATTCATCCTTTCGAGCAGGAGAAAGACTTTCATCTGAATCATCTTCATCCATAACCCTAATGAACATACACAAACATTGATTGTTAACTAACTACACAATAGCTATTATAAAAATAAACAAAAGCACACAATCGGTAGGGCGTGTTTTCAGTAAATATCTGATTGTATAATCGGTAGATAAAATTATGCAATACCTACCGATTGTGCATGATGTTCTTCAGAAATGATGAACTAGAGCCACAATCGGTAGATAAAGTTCGTCAGATTTCTACCGGTTATACGTTAGACAAAAGTCTATAAACAAGAATTATCATGATTTCTTCAAAGTAATAACTAAAAAACATAAAAGTTGGATGTAACTTACTTTTCCTTTCCCTTCTTTGATTGGGTAGGAACATTTTTTGGTCGGAGGGGAAGTTCATCGGAATCGGTTGACGAATTGATTTCAATGATTTTGAACTCCTCTATCACCATCTTTTCCTTTACCTTCTTTGATAGTTTAGGTAAATATTTTGGAGCCATTTTCAATGGAGAATGATAGTAAAGGGAGTAGAAGAATCGGTAGATGAAAAGAAAGGAAAAAGGAGGTTATTTTAGTTGAGAATATGTAGAGGTAGAGGTAGAGAAGGAAATGAGAAAAAAAAGAGGAGTGAATAGGTAGAGAAGAAGAAGAATTAGGTTTTGGTTTCTGTTTATAAACCTTCCGTATTACACTATTATTATATTAATTATTATTTTACACTGTCTTGGAAAATTCCTTTCTGCTTTAGCGGCGTGGACGAACCTTAAACGGGTTGATTATGTCCATCACCTTAATGATATTGAAATGAACTTCGTAATGGTAATTTGATCGTTTCCATCGTCGACATTCCTCGAGATCTCTCGCTATAACTTCATCATTAGTTTCACCCTTCAAACGATATTGATTGACAAGATAAGTTAAATTCACAAATGGATCAACTTCTCTGCCTATAGAATGAAATCGACAAAAAAGATCAGCTTTATTACGGTTATTGGGGTTCCCGGTGTCAACAAAAAAATGTTCGTGAACACTATCCAAATAACTCATACTCATTCCACCATTTTGCCTACGTTCTTCTCCTCGCTTCGGATAGAAATGCACGTAGTGCCTACATAAGGATAAATCTTCCTCTACCGTGAACGGTAGAGACATTAATCTATACGATTATTTCTTCGATATTGGAGAGTTAAAATGTATTGGAGGTGCTTAAATGAGAAGAGGTCAGCCTCCTTATATAGATTAGAGTCTTAACGACTCTTTTTTTCAAAAAAAAAGAGTCGTTGAGGCCTGGTGTAACAAGAGTGTACAGAAAATATGTAACTAAGTTCTTACGAATATTGACAATCGGAAATATTGGGATCACAATTATCTACCGATTTTCACAATCGGTAATTTAAAAAATATATTTACTATCAATTATAATGTGTAGCCCCAAATTGGAAATCGAAAAAATTATCAATCATCCAACACTTTGAACATTCATAATCGATAGTTTAAGAATTTTTTAAACTACCGATTATGCATGTAGCCCCAAATTGGAAATCGAAAAAATTATCAAAATTCTAACGTTTTGAAAAGGCATAATCGGTAGTTTAAGAATTTTTTAAACTACCGATTATGCATGTAGCCCCAAATTGGAAATTGAAAAAATTATGCATAATCAGTAGTTTACAAAATTCTTAAACTACCGATTATGAAAGTTGCCCCAAATTGGAAATTAATTTTTTTTTCAAAATTCCAACATCTCGAAAATTCATAATCGGTAGTTTAAGAATTTCTTAAACTAACGATTATGAAAGTTGCCCCAAATTGGAAGTCGTAAATTTTTTCAAAATTCCAACATTTTGAAAATGCATAATCGTTAGTTTATAAGTGCATAATTTATACATTTTAAGTATCATTTCCTTAATCTTATTTGCTAGATTTTGTGTGAATTACCGTGTTTTATTATTACTTTTCTAGTTTGTGTGTTTTATCAGGTTACATCTCTGAAAAAAGTGAAAGGGAGCTTTACAAGAGGATAATTACATTACGAAGCCGACGTCGAAAGAACGAGGTCATTCCGACTTCGTATGAGAAAGTTACGAACTAAAAGAGGAATTAAGCTTGTCGGTTTCACGGAACCGACATTTAGACAGACTTAAGTGAAAATGTTAAAGACACGTGCGTAATTACTGTGGGATGCCTAATATTTGAATTATGATAACAGCACCAAGCTGTTTTGATAAGGGCTGACATCTTCTTTCTCCTTCATTACCAGCGAACGGAACAGAATTAGGTTTAGTTTTTATTCCATCCATTTTAGGTGAAAGTTAAAGGCTGGATTATGATGATTTCAGGGGCTATTTCGAGTTGTGTCAGGATCAGAATCATGGAGCAGAATGAGAACAAGGTTTGGTTAAAAAAAAGGAAGAAGATGAATGGTTTTGCTGTGATTATCCGGAGAAGCTGTTATGGTGTTCAACTGCCATTAATGGCCTGTGATGAAATATGGATCTCGAGCTATGGAGTCGTTGATGGGTTCTGGGTTAGAAGGTGAACTTGCTTCTCAAGTTTTATGTTGGAGTGATGAAGGCAGTGAGAATCGAAGATGGTGGTTGTTGATTATCTTGATGGCTAATGGTGATGATGAAGTAGTTAATAGCTCAGCTTTAGTTTACACCTATGTTACATCATCTCTATTGTACAGTCAGCACTTATGAGATGTCATCCAGTCATCTATTAGATGTCCTGTACATGTTAGTAATGACTCTGGTTCATGTTAGCATTTCTTGGTTAGTTAACAGATGAGTATAAATGTAATACATGAGTGTAATCAATGTAACAACAATGAATTCTATTCAATGAAATGATATTACTTTAATATGGTATCAGAGCCAATGAATCTGGGAAACTTCAAAAAAAAAATTAGATTAATGGAATCATAAATGAAATTCACAATCTGATAAAGCTTTTGTAGTGTTCTAATGTTTGATAACGGAAGAAGCTTTGAATGATTTTCTCGATTAAATGAAAATTTCTTGGTAGTTGATCAATCATTCTCGATGCAACAAGAAACAAATTGATTCCACACATTTCTTCTTCTGTTCTTGGTCAGAAATTTTTGGGAAAACAACACTTTACCATCGAACAATGGTAAATTAAAGTGATTCTTCTAGGTAAGCAACGCATTCTATCTTGATCTGGTAAATCTTTAATGAAAAGTAAAGAAATCAGATGGCATGCTCGACAATTTCATCGTTCAATGGTTTATTAATTGAAGAACTTCATTCTAGGTCAGTAATTGTTTCAACTTTAATCTAGGGAAAATGCAAAGTTTATCTCGAGCAGTGAACTGACATTCATAAGAGAATTAACTGCTGAAACGTAACAATGCAAGAAGCAGAAACGATTGAAATCAACAGTTCACTATAAAACTATTTGTTAGAGTTACAGTTCACTTTTTCAATTCTGTTCTTTCTCCTGCTTATTCCTTCTTTCTTACCTAAATCATCAGTAGTTAAGAAATATTTGATTAGCTGAATCTTTTGCTATTTCATATGATTCGTGAGTTTCCTACAACAATGGAAAATCCGACTTCACATTTAATAACAAAAGTTCCCCTAAATCAGTTAATGAGTCTTGTGACTCTAAAACTCAAGGAAGAAAATTACTTAACATGGAGGAATCTCTTACTTCATGTTATCAGAAAATTCAAGATTATGCCATATCTTGATGGTACACTACCCTGCCCAGATAGGTTTACAAGTTCAAGAAATCAGACAAATGGAGTTGAGAATCCACTTTATTTTGATTGGATAGATGATGATTCTACCATCATAATGTGGATTAACAACACCATCTCTGATTCAATCATACCATATTTTACGGCATCAACAACATCTCACAAACTGTGGATTACAATTGAGGAAAGATTTGCCAGATCGTCGTCATCCCACTCAATTCAACTCAGGACAAAGTTGTTAGCCATCAAACAAGGTAACAAAATTGTTTCCACTCTTATTGATGATATAAAACTTTTGACAGATCAACTAGCAGCAGCTGGGGAACTTATTTCTGACAGAGAACTGGTGGTGATTACATTATCTTCTCTAAATCCTGAATTCATTCCTTTTGCCACATCTATGAGGCATAGGAATCCACCAGTATCAGCTATTGAGCTACATAATAATCTTCTGAGTGAAGAATTGATCATAAGTCAAAGAAACACAGAACTACTTCAAAGTACCACAAATCAAACCTTCTATACTCAGTTCAATTCATCAAAACCATCCTTCAGATATCAAAATCCAAGATTCAGACCACATTCAACTACACAATTCTCAAATACCTACAGATCTGGAAATCCTCCAAGAAGATATTACAATAATCCTGGAAGAGGTCCAGGATATAGACAGTACACATCACAGTCAAGGTTCTCTAGTGATTCCAGATATCCCAGTCAATCTTCTATAGTATGTCAAATATGCAACAGACAAGGCCATGATGCTCTGGAATGCTTTAACAGAAACAATACTTCAAGTCATCCAAGAAATCAGCAGTCAGCAATGCTAGTATCTACAACTGGAAGGGAAGATAATCCATGGTATGTGGACAGTGGAGCCACGTCACACATAACTCCACACAAGTCTGAGTTACAAACCACAACTAGTTATGAAGGTCAGAATCAAATTCATGCATCAAATGGAATAGGTATGACTATAACTCACTATGGTTCTTCTGTTAAGTCTTCACCAACACATTACTTTACTCTAAGTAATATTCTTCTAGTTCCAAAAGCAACTCAGAATCTTCTTTCAGTTCATCAGTTTACTAAGGAAAATCATTGTTCTATAACATTTACATCTGATGGATTTTGTGTTAAGGACTTAGCAACTGGGAGGATCATTTTAGAAGGGCTCCAAAGTGATGGACTCTATCCCATTCAGTTCAGGCCACAACAATCTCACAAGGCTTACTCAACCACTGCAACATCAAATACTTCTGAAGTCTGGCACAACAGGCTGGCGCATACTTCATTCAAGACAATGCAATGTATCTCTAAGGCACTGTCACTTCCTTGTATTATAGGTAAACCAATCACTTGTACTGCCTGTGCTCTAGGTAGAGCACACAAGTTACCTTTTCAATCATCCACAAGTAATAGTACAAAACCCCTAGAATTACTACATCTGGATCTCTGGAGACCCAACCATGTAACTTCTAGATCAGGATATAAGTACTATGTAGCTATCATAGATTACTTCAACAAATTTTGTTGGTTCTTCGCTCTTTATGATAAAGCTCAATTTCAGAACATCTTCTACTACTTTAAGCCATTTGTTGAGAAACATCTTGAATGCATCATTAAAACAATTAGGACAGATGGAGGAGGGGAATTTATGCATAATCATTTCTTATCCTATCTTGCTCTTCATGGAATTAGACGTGAGTTTACCTGTCCTCATACTCCAGAGCAAACTGGAGTTGCTGAATCCAAGCACAGGCACATTGTAGATGTGAGTAGAACAATGTTAATACAATCAGGCCTGGATGATACTTATTGGGAAGAGGCTTTTGAAACTGCCAATTATACAATAAATAGGCTACCAAAAAGATCTTCAGGGTTCCTATCTCCATTTGAAAAGCTATATCACAGAACACCTGACTATCATCATCTGAGAACCTTTGGATCCTTGTGATTCCCATGGTTAAGACCATATACCAATCATAAACTGGCACCAAGAAGTTTACCTTGCATTTTTATTGGTTACTGTACTGCTCAAAAGGGATACAACTTTCTAGATACAGCTACTGGTAAGATATATGTTTCTCGGCATGTTACACTCAAGGAAACAATATTCCCATTAAAGTGTACTTCAACCTTAGACTCGGTTGTGCTGGTGGATCCTTCTGTTTCAGAAGCAACTTCTGCTATTGTGCCATCACCAGGTATTTCTACATCTTTGTCTACTCAGAATTCAGACTCAGCAATTACTTCAATTGTTCCTGTTACAAACTCTACATTACCCATAGTTTAAAATATCCATACCATGCAAACTAGAGGAAAGTCAGGAATACACAAACCAAAAACATATTCAACAAAACACATACTGTCTGCTACCATCACTGCTCAGATACCTCCAGCCACTCCTACAACCTTTAATCAGGCAAATAAAAACCCTCACTGGAGGCAAACACTAATAGAAGAATATAATGCACTAGAGAGTGCGAACACATGGTCCAAAGTACCTTTTGATCCTTCAATGAATCTAGTTGGGTGCAAGTGGGTTTTCAGACTCAAATATAACCCTAATGGTACTATATCTAGGTACAAAGCAAGGCTTGTGGTCAAAGGGTTTCACCAGTGATAGACACATTTTAGTGTCTAAATTGCACCTTAATTTCTAGTGAGTTAGTATTCGATTTTGTGTCTATTACGTATTTTTATGCTTTTGTAGGTACATTAGAAGAATAAAGATTTGTGGAAAAATTGGCTCAAAAAGTGTTCAAGGCACCCGGGAAAATGGATCAAAGCACCCACACTTTGGATTGGGGCACCCCTGGATCGGGTCAACCCAGCGGGTCAACCCAGCGAGTCAACCCAGCGAGCTGGATTAGCCTAACTCAAAAAGCAGGAAGATTAGATTAAAGTTGATTAGAGCCGTCTTGTAACCCAGGGAAGCGTTGCCAAAGAGACGGGGGTATCAAAGCTCCATTGAGCTTCTCCTGTTTCTCTTCAACTTGATTTAACTCGGATCACTCAGAGAGATTCGCTAAAATTGTAACCAGTTGCCTTCTAAAAGAATAGAAGCTGGTCTAGAGACAATCTAAGTGGAACCATCATGCTTGTTGTTTGCTAGATTTAGGTTTGATTTAGTTGAGTCAGGGCACGATTGTGTTTGATAAATTTCTTGTTAGGATTTAATTTTTGCATGCCAAGAACGCCCTTAAGGCGAACTTGGAATAGAGACCCTCAAGGTAGGTTAATCAGTGGAAGACTTGTAGTTCACCTTGACCTTGAGAATCCAACTGAGAGTGAACTAGTCACTCCTGAGACTGTGTAAGCAATGACGTCTCTGAAGGATTTGTTGAATCCAACCCGGACCTCACGTCCATCTTGCATCAAGTTAGCCGCTACTGAAGCGAGCTACGAACTGAAACTAGGGATTATCCAGATGCTCCCATCATTCTTAGGAAAAGAAAACGAAAATCCCTATTTTCATGTTAGGGAATTCGAGGAAATATGTAGCACAATCAGAATTAGAGACTTGAATGACGAGTCTATTAAACTTAGACTATTTCCCTTTTCACTAAGAGATAAAGCCAAGTCGTGACTGTATAGCTTGGCTCCTCAGTCAATTGAAACCTTTGCCCAACTTACTTCAGCATTTATTCAGAAGTTCTTTCCTAGGAACAAAATTTCGTCTGTTAGGCAGAAAATATGCACGTTTTCCCAGCTAGAGGGAGAGTCTATGTATGTGTATGTAGAAAGGTTCAATGACTTATTGTCCCAATGCCCAGACCACGGAATAGAGGAATTAAGTCTAGTTCAAATCCTCTATGACGGTTTAGATTATGCATCTATAACCTTGGTCGAGTCTTTGTCAACCGGAGGGTTCGACAGTAAGACTCCTGCTGAGGCGATGAAACTTCTGAGGGATATCGCCGAGAAGACCCAGCAGTGGGAGAGTAGTAGAGAGCCGAAAAGAACAATTCTTCTAGGAAGAGGAAATGTTAATAGGGTAGAAGGATCTTTCGATTCAAAGGCCCAAATAGAAGCCTTATCTAGAAGGCTAGAACTGGTCGAAATGAATCAAGTCAGTAGTTCAGAGCCCAACCAATTCGAAGAGCAGGCTTTTGCTCTTTATAATAACACTAGATTTGATAACCAGAGAAAGTTCGACCCATACTCGGAATCTTATAACCCTGGCTGGAGAAACCACCTGAACCTTTCTTGGTCGAAAGGCCAGGCTCAAGGTCAGTTTAGTAATGCTAAAGGTCCTCCAGGCTTCAGTTATAAGAATTCGGCTGGTCCAACTCAGCCCAGCAATGACGAAAAGAATGAGCAGAGATTCCATACCTTAGAAAAAGCTATTTCTAGCTTATAAAATTCAGTTAGTGACATTGCTGCGGCTCTGAGAGAGAGAGAACCTGGTAGGTTCCCTAGTCAACCTCAACCAAATCCAAGAGGAGTTAATGAAATGTCGACTGGTGAGAAATCATCCAGTCATGTGAATGCTATTAGTACCCTCAGGAATGGTAAGGTAGTGGATAACAAGGTAACTAGGCCTGATAGTGAACAAACTGTAGTTCACCCTGATCCAATAGTTGAAGAGACTGATAAAGTCTCTGACGAACCTGAGGCAACCCCTCAGAGAACTGATTTCATGCCTAGAGCTCCATACCCAAGGTTGTTAGCACCTACTAGGAAGGAATCCAATTTTAACGAAATAATGGAAGTGTTTAAGCAGGTCACTATCAACCTTCCATTATTAGATGCAATTAGGCAGATTCCCCCCTATGCCAAGTTTCTTAAGGACTTGTGCACACGAAAGTGAAAGCATAGTGTGCAAAAGAAGGCCTTCATAGCTAGCCACGTAAGTTCTATTCTGCAGGATAGTACAACACTTAAGTACAAAGATCCAGGTTCCCCAACCATTGCTTGCACGATAGGAAACTACCGTGTAGAAAGAGCTTTACTCGATTTAGGAGCCAGTGTGAACTTACTGCCATACCATGTGTACCTCCAGCTAGGAATAGGCGATTTGAAACCTACCCAGATGACTTTGCAGTTAGCTGATAGGTCCGTAAAAATTCCTCGTGGTGTCATAGAGGATGTTTTGATTGAAGTGGATAAATTTATTTATCCAGTGGACTTTGTTGTGCTTGATACCAAACCCGTGCCTGATCCAGAAAATCAGATACCGGCTATACTAGGTCGCCCGTTCTTAGCAACATCTAATGCGATCATTAACTGTCGTAACGGTGTCATGAATTTGTCTTTTGGTAACATGACTATTGAGCTGAATATCTTCAACATTAGTAATCAACCACTAGAGTTAGATGACCCCAGCTTAGAAAATGTCAACATGATAGAGACTCTAGTTCAGGAGTCATTACCAAACACTTTAATAGAAGACCCGTTAGAGAAATGCTAGCCCACGTTGGATTAGATTTTGATGATAGGGAAATTAATGAGGTGAATGCGGTGTTAGACTCAGTACCCGTGTTAAACACCAGCAATAGGTGGACACCTAAGTTCGAACACTTACCAGTCCCTAAGTCAAACCTAGTTCCTTCCCTTGAAGAACCTCCAAAGTTGGACCTTAAGCAGCTACCAGATACTCTGAAATATGTGTACTTAGGCCCATCAGAGACCTTACCTGTGATTGTAGCTTCAGATTTGGATATGGACCAGGAAAATAGGCTAGTAACCATGCTTCAAGACAATAAGAAAGCCTTAGGATGGACCATAGCAGATATTCGGGGAATTAGCCCAACAGTTTGTATGCACCAAATCCATTTAGAAGAGGAGTCCAAACCATCTAGGGAGATGCAGCGTAGACTCAACCCAAACATGAAGGAGGTAGTTCGAACGGAAGTGCTTAAATTGCTAGATGCGGGTATTATTTACCCAATTTGAGACAGTAAGTGGGTCAGCCCAGTTCAGGTTGTACCCAAGAAATCAGGTATCACTGTAGTCAAGAATGAGGATAATGAATTAATCCCAACCCGAGTGACCACGGGTTGGCGTGTTTGTATAGACTATAGGAAATTGAACAAGGCCACAAGGAAGGATCACTTTCCCCTTCCTTTTATTGACCAAATGCTAGAAAGATTAGCTGGACATAGCCATTATTGCTTTCTGGATGGCTACTCTGGTTATAATCAGATTGTTATTGACCCAAAAGACCAGGAGAAAACCACTTTTACCTGCCCCTTTGGCACTTTTGCATATAGGCGCATGCCCTTTGGGTTATGCAATGCACCGGCCACATTTCAGCGGTGTATGATGAGCATATTCTCTGACATGGTGGAACGGTTTCTAGAGGTCTTTATGGATGACTTTTCTGTGTTTGGTTCTTCGTTTGATGAGTGCTTGCATCATTTGTCGCTAGTGTTAGCTAGGTGTAAAGAAAAGAATCTAGTACTCAATTGGGAGAAATGTCACTTTATGGTTAAGTCAGGAATAGTTCTGGGACACATAGTCTCTGCCAAGGGCATAGAAGTAGACAAAGCCAAAGTAGACATTATCAAAACTCTTCAGGTTCCTAGAACCGTCAAAGACATTAGATCTTTCCTAGGGCATGCAGGATTTTATCGTAGATTCATCAAGGACTTTAGTCTGATTGCTAGACCTCTTTGCAACTTACTTGTAAAAGATACCAAATTTACCTTTGATGATGACTGTTTAGGAGCTTTTCAGAAGCTCAAGACCCTACTTACTACTACACCTATAGTTCAGGCACCTGATTGGACTCAGCCATTTGAGATCATGTGTGATGCATCAGACTATGCCATAGGCGTAGTCTTAGGACAGAGGATAAGCAAACTATTACACGTGATCTATTATGCTAGCAAAACCCTGAATGATGCCCAGTTGAACTACACCACCACGGAGAAGGAGTTGTTAGCCATAGTGTTCGCCCTAGACAAATTTAGGTCTTATCTCTTAGGATCTAAGGTTATAGTCTTCACAGACCATGCTGCCCTGAAGTACCTTCTGTCTAAGAAGGACTCGAAACCTAGACTGATAAGATGGATCCTGTTGCTACAGGAATTTAAGTTAGAGATTAGGGACAAGAAGGGTGCAGAAAATGTAGTGGCCGATCAATTGTCTAGGCTAGTCCTAGACACTCCAGACGATTCCCCTCCTGTGAGGGATAGTTTTCCTGATGAACAACTCTTTGTTGTTTCTGAGTCACCTTGGTATGCACACATAGTGAACTATCTTGTTACTGGTCGAATGCCCCAACACTGGGGTAGACAAGATCGTTCTAGGTTTTTAGCTGAGGTGAAAAACTTCTTTTGGGATGATCCTTACTTGTTTAAGTATTGTCCAGACCAGATTATCCGGAGATGTATCCCTGAGACTGATCAGTCCAATATTATCTCCTTTTGTCACAATCAGGCTTGTGGAGGTCACTTTAGTGCCAAGAAGACTGCTGCTAAGATATTGCAGTGTGGATTCTACTGGCCATCACTGTTTAAAGACTCCCGCAGCCACTGTGTTGCTTGTGACAGATGCCAGAAGCTAGGAACCGTGACCCGTAGAAACATGATGCCCCTGAACCCGATTTTGATTATTGAGATTTTTGATGTATGGGGTATTGACTTTATGGGTCCCTTTCCTAGTTCTCTAGGTAATCTTTATATACTTGTTGCCGTAGACTACGTGTCTAAATGGGTAGAGGCGGTGTCGTGTAAACTAATGACCATAGGGTAGTGGTCCGATTTTTGAATGATAATATTTTTGCACGTTTTGGTACACCTAGGGCTATAATTAGTGATGGTGGGTCACATTTTTGTAATAGACCGTTTAGTCTTCTGATGAAGAAATATGGTATAACTCACAAGGTGACCACCCCTTATCATCCCCAGACTAGTGGTCAGGTAGAGGTTTCCAATAGGAAAATAAAACGCATTCTAGAAAAAACAGTCAACCCAAATAGGAAAGACTGGTCAACAAGGCTTACTGATGCCTTATGTGCTTATCGTAATGCGTTTGAAACCCCAATAGGAATGTCCCCCTACCGTTTGGTTTTTGGCAAAGCATGCCACTTGCCTGTTGAGTTAGAACATAGAGCATATTGGGCTGTGAAACAGCTAAATTATTCACTTGACAAGGCAGGTGCTCAGAGGAAACTCCAGCTCAATGAGTTGGAAGAAATTAGGATTGATGCTTATGACAGTGCTAGGGAGTATAAGAACAAAATGAAACTCGTGCATGATAGAAATATTTTACGAAAGTCATTTTCTCCAGGTCAAAAAGTTCTTCTGTATGATACACGGTTACATCTGTTCCCCGGGAAGTTACGCTCTCGGTGGACAGGTCCATATGTGGTTCGCACTGTTTTTCCTCATGGAGCTATTGAGATTGAGACTCAGGATGGTGGAAATATCACCAAATTCAACGGTCAACGACTGAACCGTTTTTAGAGTCTACCCCTACAGGTAATATTGAGAAGGTCCCTCTGGAGGACCCAGCGTACTCTGATTGACCATCAGAGCCGTTTTTGTATGTATGTATTAGATTATTTTTTTTACATCTTTATTTTTCTCTCCTTAGAAGGATTGCTACGCTTCATTCAGGTACTATCTTTCTGACTCCCTTACTTTTACTCTTTTGGTATTGTTCTTTACTTAGAAACATTGAGGACACTGTTTATTTTAAGTTTGGGGGTATTGGGAGACTTTTTAGGTTTAATAAGATTTGGAATTTAGAAGCATGTGAACAATTTAGGGTGACACTAACCACTCTAGGTAGATGGAAACTTAGCCATTCGGCTATAAGGATTGGTGTGCCCAGCTAGATGGTCTATTCATAAAGGAAACAGAGTTCAGGTGTTAGAAATAGCATGATAGTTGTCACCACCATATCACGTTCTGTTTTATTATTTGCAATTTCGTGTTTCTCTGAGAGTATTGGTGGGCCCTAGCATCGACGTGTTAATTAGCGCTGGAATGACATTTAGTGTGATGAGATCATGCCCCAGTTTGAATAATATGTTATTGTTTTAGAGTTATGTGTGTGGTCCCCCTGTCTCTGTCGCCTAAGCAAGCGTGGAATGCAGGATCCATGGGATTACACATGTACTAGGTAAAAAAAAAAAAAAAAAAAAAAAAAAAAAATCGAAAAAAGTTAGAAAAAAATTGAGAAAAGAAAAATATAGTATTTGGTATTTTCAAGTTCTCCCTGTCTCCGTCGCCTAAGCAAGCGTGGAACGCAGGATCCATGGGAACTTGTAAATATTTTAGTTAGTAGTAACTGTTGAAAATGGGGAGTATCTCGACACACTAGGTTTCATCTCGGTACTGACCTTCAGACAGATATGGGAAATACCGTGCGCCTCAGTCAACATTTGCGACCTTCTACAGTCTACTTTCATCTTCTAAGTCTTTTCATGTGATGTGTGGATAGACAACTGTCTGAGTAGAACTCTGTTGTCTTATATATGAATTTTAATATGCTTGAGTTAAACACTCGTGTACAGTGATCGGATCCATAAAGGGTAATGGTCCTTATAGCCGAATATCTGAGTAGCCAACTAACTAGCTTGTTTAGTGTCTATCCTTAATCGTTCACGTGTTGCTAAGATCTAGATCCAGGTTTTGTGGGTATACCTCTTGTAAACCCTCACGAGACAAAACTCGTCCACTAGGGACACCTAGGGGTTTAACGGCTTACTGCATATGCTAAATGTAGTCGCGATTCCTGCGAAAGTGAGTTAGGATTTTTTACTTTATTTTTAGAGTAGTTTGCTCGAGGACTAGCAAAATAGTAAGTTTGGGGGTATTTGATAGACATATTTTAGTGTCTAAATTGCACCTTAATTTCTAGTGAGTTAGTATTCGATTTTGTGTCTATTACGTATTTTTATGCTTAGGTACATTAGAAGAATAAAGATTTGTGGAAAAATTGGCTCAAAAAATGTTCAAGGCACCCGGGAAAATGGATCAAAGCACCCACACTTTGGATTGGGGCACCCCTGGATCGGGTCAACCCAGCGGGTCAACCCAGCGAGTCAACCCAGCGAGCTGGATCGGGCCGAGTCACCGGGTTAACTCATCGGGCGCAACTGTATCCACTGTTAACGTAAAATCAACGTGTTCTTTCGCTTCCAGATTGTTCCAAATATTAGTAGATATCCCACACAAGTTAGAACAATCGAGAAACAGCAAAAATATCCCGTGAAATCAGTTGAAAAATCATGTATATGACCGGAATTGAGTTTCGATTCGGTTTGGGATTTGTGGGCTATTCTAGAGAGTTCTATTAGGTTTAGAACTCTCTCTAGGGTTTCTAATATCTATAAATACCAAGAGAAGCCAAGAGAATCGATAACAAAAGCCTAGGGAAGAAAATAGAGAATTCCGGTGAAGCTCCGTCAACATCCGGTCAACTGCTACTGCACCGGCCGGCTGTTCTTCATCCATCACTGCCGGAGAAGAAGACTCAGTAACATCTATAACTGTTGCTGATTTGAATTTTCCTGTTGTCTATTACTTCAAACCATTTGTTGCTTAAACTCTTCTGTAACAGCTGAACCCTCTCCTGTAACGCATATAAGCGTATCAAATCAGCTGTTACAGCGTAATTCAACCTTGTAATCAATATTTTGAGCAATGAAATCAACTTTTGAGCAAGTTTTCTTCACCATGGGCTAAGTCTATTTACAGGGATGATGGAGGAGGTTTTTCTTTCAATTTTATGTGGTAAGTCTATTTTTAATAAATTATTTATAATTCTTTTATTATTATTTGCATGGATTTAAATTAGAAAAAAATGGTTTTTATTAAATAGTTGTGTTCTCTTTTGATGGGTCATGCTTAGTTAATTACTCTTGATGTCTCATGCTTAGGATTTACAATTATTCTTTTAGGAAACATATTTTTGGCAAACTTGAATTAAATTGTTAAAAAGAATTACATGATTAATCACATAAATTGTTAGAAATAACTGAATCTTGATTCCTAGTTTTTCTCCATATTTTCTAAAAATATTCTCTAGTTTAATTTCCTGATTTTTATTAGTTTAGATTAAGTTTAATATTTTCTAAAATCATTACCTTCACAAGTTCGAGAATCGAATCTTTATTTACCACTTCTAAAATTACATCAACCAGCAAGTAGGCCTGGACTATTATGAGACATTTACTCATGTGGCCAACGCAACAACAATTAGGATTTTACTGTCCATAGATGTAAACAATGATTGGAACATTTCTCAACTAGATATTAATAATGCATTTTTTCATGGGGATCTTGAGGAGGATATATTCATGACACAACCCCCAGGCTTCATAGATCCAGATTACCCAACACATGTGTGCAAGTTAAACAAGTCACTCTATGGACTCAAGCAAGCACCACGTGCTTGGTATGCAAAGTTTAACTTAGATTCTGTTGTCTTATAATTTTGTGATGAGCACAACAGATAACTCACTGTTTATTCAAAAGGATGATTCACGGATTACTTATATTTTAGTATACGTTGATGACATCTTGCTGACAGGAAATTCTGCCTCTTATTGTGAACATTTCATAACACAGCTGCAACAACACTTTCCTGTAAGAGATATGGGAAACCTTCACTATTTTCTGGGATTATAAATAAAAAGAACTACTAAGTGTTTATTCCGGTGTCAAACAAAGTAATTTTTAGATCTCCTGGAGAAACATAGTATGGTTGGTGCAAAACCATGTTCCTCTCCTATTACTACCAACTTCAAGATTCAGCAATCTGCAGGTAACAGATCCAACACAATACAGATCCTTAGTTGGTGGTCTTCAATACCTAACTTGGTCTAGACCTGAGATAACATATGCGGTAAATCAAGTGTCTCAATTTATGCAATCACCAACCTCATATCACTTCATTGCTGCCAAACGAATATTACGATACATAAAAGGGACTGTTGACTATGGTCTTCTATTCACAAAAGGAATGAATGCAGTGCATGGTTACAGCGACGCGGACTGGGCTGGTGATATTACAACAAGAAGAAGCACAGGTGGCTACTGCATTTTCTTTGGTGCAAATCCTATATCATGGTCTAGCAAGAGGCAACAGACAGTGGCTCGTTCATCGACTGAAGCTGAATTCAGGAGTCTAGCAGAAACAGCAGCAGAAGTAATGTGGGTATGTAAACTTCTAACAGAAATGAATGTTTCTCTCCCTAGGCCACCTTCACTGCTGTGTGATAATATTAGTGCCATTTCCTATTCATCCAACCCAGTTTTGCATACACGGATGAAACACATATCCATAGATTACAATTTTGTTCGGGAATTGATTCAAACCAACAGTCTAAAGGTTTCATATGTATCTAATATAGATCAGACATCAGACATATTCACCAAAGGTTTTTCAGGACCTCGATTTGCACTGCTGCACAACAAACTGTGTGTCTGTTCACTACAAGACACTCAGTTTGAGGGGGGGGGTAATAGCTCAGCTTAAGTTTACACCAATTTTACATCATCTCTATTGTACAGTCAGCATTTATGAGCTGTCATCCAGTTGTCATCCAGTCATCTATTAGCTGTCATGTACATGTTAGTAATGACTCTGGTTCATGTTAGCATTTCTTGGTTAGTTAACAGATGAGTATAAATGTAATACATGAGTGTAATCAATGTAACAACAATGAATTCTATTCAATGAAATGATATTACTTTAATAGTATTGCTGAAATGTTATGTACCAGCCTTTCATAGCCAGAGGGTTTGTCTTTGATGATGCAACTATATTCGGGCACCCTGGTGTTCTTTTCTTTATCTTCACGGATCACATGAAGATGAGAATGCTGCCGGTACCATACCATATAGCCAGGATCTGCTTCATCACCTCGGGTGACAGGTCTCCCCTCGTTGATCATAGATTGCATCCTGTTGTTCCAATGTTCAACGGATGGGTTATCGGTGTAAACTATTGTGATCGAGACCTTACCACAAACACAATTCTCCACGTCCAACTGGAACCTGCCCCTGAAACGACTCCAAGGTTCTTCTTGGACATAACCTAGTTGACGCATCACCCTTGTGGCATTGTACATGACATATCCAGTGGGATGCCACAAAGGTCCATAGTAGAACGATAACTCAGACCTTCGCGCTATATGACCACTAGCTCGGTCTTCCATGTATGGATCAAAGCATACATCTTTGGACACAATCGAGTCTAATTTCCTCCTCAAATAAATAAAATCCTTCTCCTTAGTCCTTCAATGGTTGCCCTCAAAGTTGTATTTCGTTTCTCGGGGTGTTCCTTTCTCCCATGCCGGATTCTCTTTGGCCAACTCGAGGGACGGGAAGTGGTCATAGATTTATGTCTAGTGTACATATCAAACCAAGTATAAGAAAATTGATTCTTGAAAGAGAAAAAAATAAATAACAATCAAACCATCAATGGAGTTAACAAAATACTTGTAATAAGCTCACGTTCCCGGCAATTTGGCTAGTCTGTTCCCTGGATACCTTTCTCATCTCTTCCATCAAGAACGCATGACATGCGGTGCCCCATGAATTATCGCGAACTTTGTGGAGGGGATGCAAAAGTTGTAGGAGGTTAGCGTCGACCCGGTTGCCACTACCATTGGGGAAAATTACACATCCCAAAACACAGAGAAGATATGCAGGGTTGCAGCATTGACATGGTCATCGTTAAACTCTGGGTTCATCTTTTCTTTATCCTTGGTGCCTCTAAACATTTTCATCAGTTGAACCATGCTGAATTGCCTGGTTTTGTAAGGAGCGCACCGTTTGAACTCTTCATCGGATGTCGCTCGGTCCCAACCAAGGCACCTCTCAGTGTAAACATAAAGTTGTTCCCAGCTTAACTACTTCACATAATCAAACTTCACCATCGTACCATGGTCAGTGAGACTTAGAATATGCACAACATCATCGGGGGTGATCGTCATCTCTCCCCACGGCATGTGGAAGGTATCGGTCTCAGGATACATCCTCTCCATGAAGGCCGATATCGCCACCCGGTCGTGAGGTAACATTGAATTCTCGGCAGCCGTAGATAACCCCGAGTGCAGTATAATTTGCTGGAACCGTTCACACTCACCTTCTAACGGCCAAGATGTAGGTTTGATTAGACGAACCATATTAGAATGGTCCTAATATACACGACGAATTAAAAAACCATTAGAATAACAGTTAACACTTCTACGAATAAAAAGATAATATGTTAAGAATGGTGTTTTATAATTATTACCTCAGTAGAGTAAATTTCTTTCGCCCAAGAGTCTTTGTACCTAAATAATAGATCTCCTCCCTCTCTTGGGAAGCCAGGGTTTTGGCCTTCTTGAATACCCTTCATCTTCAAAGAGTCGGGGACCTTGTGTCCTCCTTTCTTCTTAGCTGGCTTCTTTGTACCACTTCCTTCTTCTTGTCTACCACTTGGTCCTCCTTCATCAAAGTATCTATCTTGTGGAGCACTTGGTCCTCCTTCTTCTAGGTTTTTACTTCTTGGAACACTTTGTTGAGTTTCTTCAGTGATAACAATTCCGCTAGCGCTCTTTTGTCTTCATGCACTAGCAGTTACCTTCCTCCCCCCTTCACGACGAGGCCCCGATAGAATTTTATCGTGGGAATGCTTAGATAACCTTTCCCTTCTTTGATACAAAACAAAGAATAATTATTTCCAACAAGACACCGTTTAATCACTACATAATCGGTAGACAAAGTACATTGAACTCAACCGATTGTTCATAATCGGTAGTCAAAAAAAACAACTAACTACCGATTGTGCATAATCGGTAGCTCGGGTTCTACATTATCTACCGATTGTGCATAAAAAATGGAACAGAAAAATCTATGGACACATATACAATCGGTAGTTACATAAAAAAATTAACTACCGATTATGCCTAAATTTGGGTCCAAGAATATAATCGGAAGTTTATGACCAAATTATAACTACCGATTATCGTCGATGTTTGAAGAATCACTAAATTTCACAATCGGAAGTTCAACCCTATACTAAACTACCGATTATGTGTAAATTTGGGTCCAGGAATATAATCGGTAGTTTAGGTGTAAAAAATAACTACCGATTGTGATCGATGTTTTTGAGGATCACTAACTTGCATAATTGGAAGTTTAACCCTATAAAAAACTACCGATTATCACTAAATTTTGGTCCAGGAATATAATCGGTAGTTTATGACTAAACATAACTACCGATTGTGCATGATTTTCATGAGCAATGAAGAACACTAACATAATCGGTAGTTTAATACAACCACGAAACTACCGATTATGAAATCTAACCTAAAACCCTTGATATTCTAGTGACGAATTCATTCGATTGAATCAAAATAAACACAAATAATGGTAAAGTCTTACCTTATTGGAGTCATTACAAAGTTCTGGAGAGTCTGATTGTCGGAATCGGTCTTCGTTTCTAGGTCATCATCTTCGCGTTCTTCGTGTTCTTCGTTATGTTTTTCAACAATCTCTTGATTTCTTACTCTTTGGGAAAAATCTGGCCACTCTGTATTAGGAGGTTGACAAGTTGTTTGCTTCTTTCTTGCCATTTTTAGATTGTAATTACGATGATGAATTGGTTTACGATTATACGATGAATTGATTTACGATTAATCGGTTTACGATGAATTGGAAATGCCATAATCGGTAGTTTGAAAACAAGAGAAGAAGAAGAGAAAACATAAATTGATAATCGGTAGAGAAGGAGTGTGAAATAGGTTTAGTTTTTATTATTGAAAGGTTTTATGGTAATTGTTTGATTAGTGAAAGGGTATTTAAGTCTTTTTATATACCACTAGATTATCCCTTATGTCACGGCCCACCCATTTTCCCACATATTGGGTTGGCCCATGACAAGAGTCTAGGTCCATTAGAATATCCTAGAAGATTAGGGAAGTCCACAAGCTTCCAGAATATTCTTGGATAAGGAATATTCCCTTGTATATTCTTGTCAAGTGTAGAATACTCTAGAAGATGATGATTCTAGAACATATTCTAGAATCCTCCATAGCATATTATATAAAGTGGAAAGCTCATTTGCTCAAATCATCCACCAACAAGCTCTCTAAGCATTGTAACATTCTCTTTCTAATAATCAAATACTCTCCCACTTCAAAATCTCTAAGTCTCCAATTCCTTTGAGTTCTTTTAAGGCTTACTTGAAGAGTTCAAGTGCCGCACGGTCTAGTCCAAAATCTAATCCCGTGACAGTTGGTATCAGAGCGAAGCTTAAGACTCAAGAATGGCTGACGTTAATAGCAACAACACCATGGAGAAAGGTGACGATGGCCAGGCCAAGAAAAGGGGCAAGTCCAAGGATACGCAAACAAGTCTTGAGGCAAGAATGGTACGTATGGAAAAGCGAGTGAGCGGTTTCCTTATACGAGCCGAGGAAGAGTTTCTAACGAAGGAAACTCTTGAAGGGTGGAAAGATACCTTCGAGGAGGCCATAATCAAGGCGGTGGACGGTATCAAGATGGACGCAGAAGCTCGAATCCAAGATGCGGTGGAGGATGCCGTGGAGGAGGTGAAGGCCAAATTGTTGTCAGTTGAGCAAGAGCTAGAGGCGGTGAAAGGAGAATTGGTATTGTGCAAAACGGCTGCCATAAACCAATCCATGCACGAGGGGCCAAGAAAACTCTCAAGAGAGGATGCTCCCAAGCCAACACCGTATAATGGGAAAAGAGACGCGAAGGAGATTGATACTTTCATATGGAGTTGTGAAAGGTATTTCGAACATCTCGAAATGGAGGATGATTCGAGAAAGATAAGGAAAGCCACGGTGTTTGGTGGAGACTCCGAAGCCAGGAAATTAAACAAGGTAAAGCTACTATCACTACTTGGTCAGATTTTAAAGACGGTCTTAAGAAATACTTTTACCCGGAGAATGCGGCTTATGAAGCAAGAGCGAAGTTGAAGTATCTTCGTCAAACGGGTACAACCAAAGAGTATACCGAGACGTATACAAACTTGTTGCTTGAAATACCCAACTTATCTGAAGAAGAGAAGCTCTTCAACTTCTTGTGCGGAGCAAAGCCATGGGTAAAGCAAGAGCTAGATCGCCAACGTGTTCAAACCCTGACCGAAGCAATAGCCGTAGCCGAGACCTTGGTCGAAAGGACAAGCTTCGAAGAAAGAGCGAAGACTTAAAGGAGTGCTAGCTCCGAAGAAAGAAGAACTTCAAGAGGTCACCATGCCAAAGGTGGGGAAGCAAGAGAAGATAAAGACAACCATACCCCGAAGAAGTATCTTTCGTGGAAGGATAAAGCTTCCGAGCGCAAAGATAAAGGTAAACCCTCATTCTCTTGCTTCTTGTGTGAAGGAGATCATAAAGTCCGTGATTGCCCGAAGAAGGGGAAGCTTACCGCATTGATGGAGGATAGTGGATCCGAAGAGGAACGAGACTCCGTGGTGAGTTCGCTCCAAAAGCTAAATATTGTCCAAGCTAGGACGGAGAAGTCCAAAAGCAAGGACAAGACGCTGATGTTCGTAAACGTCCAAGTGAATGGGAAGACCTCCCGCGCCTTAGTAGATACAGTTACTACGCACAACTTCGTGTCAAAGAAGGAAGCATTGTGGCTAGGCATGAAGTTCGCTAAAGGAGGAGGTACCGTGAAGGCAGTGAACTCGGATGCAAAGCTACTAGAAGGCATGGCGCGTGGCGTAGAAATGCATCTCGACAAGTGGGTTAGACCGATCGACTTCTTGGTGATTCCTATGGACGACTTCGACATGGTACTGGGCATGGAATTCATGTGCGCACAACGTGCCATTCCCATGCCACCTTTTGACTCCTTGTGCATACTCGGAGACAAATTAGCTTACCTTATCTCGGTGACTAAAGAGAAGAAGAAGACCAAGGTGCTGTCGGCATTGCAACTTTCCAAAGGGTTTAAGAAGGGTGAAGTGACCTTCATAGCGACGATGAAGGAAGAGAAACCAACAACCCAAGGAGAAGAAGTTCCAAAGGCCATAACGAAGGTTGTCGAAGAGTTCGGGGACGTGATGTCAAAAGAGCTTCCCAAGAAGTTGTCGCCACGAAGGGAGATCGATCATGCAATCGAGCTAGAGCCTGGCGCTAAGCCTCCCGCGAAAGCACCTTATCGTATGTCTCCACCAGAGCTGGCTGAATTGAAGAAGCAACTCAAAGACTTGTTGGATGCGGGCTACATCCAGCCGTCAAAGGCACCATACGGAGCGTCGGTGTTATTCCAGAAGAAGAAGGATGGAGCAATGAAGTTGTGCATTGACTATCGGGCTCTCAACAAGGTGACCATAAAGAACAAGTAGCCAATACCGCTCATCGCAGACTTGTTCGATCAACTAGGAGGAGCGAGGTACTTCTCAAAGTTGGATTTGGGGTCGGGATACTACCAAGTGAGGATCGCGGAAGGCGACGAGCCAAAGACGGCATGTGTCACGAGGTATGGGGCTTACGAATTCCTTGTTATGCCTTTCGGCTTAACTAATGCTCCCGTTACTTTTTGTACTTTAATGAACAAGATATTCCACCCATACTTGGACAAGTTTGTGGTGGTCTATCTTGACGACATAGTGATCTATAGCAAGACGTTGGAGGAGCATGAGAGCCACCTGCGGACTGTTTTCCAAGCACTAAAGGAAAACGATCTATATGTGAAGAAATAGAAGTGCTCCTTTGCCCAAGAGGAAGTCTCCTTCCTAGGTCACAATATCAGTAACGGAAAGCTTATGATGGAAGATGCCAAAGTCCGCGCCATCCAAGATTGGACAGCCCCTACTAAAGTGCCGGAGTTGCGATCGTTCCTAGGCCTTATCAACTACTATCGAAGGTTCATCCTAGGATACTCAAGGAAGGCATCTCCATTGACAGACCTTCTGAAGAAAGGACAATCTTGGGAGTGGACGACCCGATGCCAAGAAGCATTCAGGCAGCTAAAACAGGCGGTGGTCGAAGAGCCGGTCTTGCAACTTCCCAAACCGAGCCTACCAATTGAGGTGCACACGGATGCTTTGGACTTCGTAATAGGAGGATTGTTGATGCAAGATGGACACCCTATTGCGTTCGAAAGTCGCAAGTTGAACGATACCGAGAAGAGTTATACCGTTCAAGAAAAAGAGATGACAGTTGTGGTGCATTGCTTGCGAGTATGGAGACATTACCTTCTCGGATCAAAGTTCATAGTCAAGACGGACAACGTTGAAACGAGCTACTTCCAAACGTAAAAAAAGTTAAGCCCGAATCAAGCTAGGTGGCAAGACTTCCTTGCGGAATTCGACTATGATCTCGAGTATAAACCGGGAAAAGGTAACATGGTCGCGGATGCACTTAGCCGAAAAGCAGAGTTCGCCAATCTCACGCTAATAGACCGTGTGAAGGAAGGATTGAGCAAGGATCCAACGACAAAGAGTATGGTAAAGTTCACCAAAGCCGGCAAAACGAGGAAGTTTGGATCGAAGAAGACTTGTTGTTCACTTCAGGAAGAAGGGTCTACGTGCCGCGGTGGGATAACTTGCAAAGAGATATCATCAAGGAGTGCCATGATTCACGGTGGGCAGCCACTGACCTGACGACTTTTCCCCTCTTCTTGCTTTGATTTGCGCAACAGTTTACTTCATACTTTTTCTTCTACTTTTAAGTTCACAACGGGCCAACGAGTCTTGCTAACTGGGTTGGTATCAGGTGGTTTTATCCTGGATTCAAATTTGTCATCTCTAAAGGTATAGCAACATCTTTCTAAAGGTGTACCTGACAAATATTGAGTTAAGGGCAGTCTGTTGAACAGGCGACTCCACCTCTCTGTGCTTGTGTGTTATCTGAACTGTGCTGTTTTGTTCTAACGATTAATCTCTTTCAAGTTTCTGTTTGGTTTGCTTACTGTTGCAGGAAATTTCTCCAACATTCTTAACTCAATATTTGTCATATTTGAAAAAAAATTCTTCTGTAACAATGGTGAAGACTGATGTTGACAGACCTCAAAAATTTTCTGGAAAGGACTTCAAGAGATGGCAGTCAAAAATGTTATTTTTCCTGAGTTTCCACATGCTAGATGAGATGGTTCTGAAGCCTTTTGATGAGTCTCTGAATGAACCTGAAAAATTACAGGACTTAGAAAGTTGGAATAGAAGTAATTATATGGCAAAAAAATCATATCTTAAACTGTATAGAAGTGCTTTATATGATTTTTACAATGCTAAGGATAATTTCAATGCTTATAATCTATGGACTGCACTACAAGACAAATATGAAGCAGAAACAGCAGGAAGTAAAAAATTCCTGGTTGCACGTTTTCTGGAATATAAAATGATGAATGATAAATCAGTGGTTGATCAGTTTCTGGAGTTGCAAAAAATTATTAATGAAATAATTGCTGAAGGAATGGTTATTGATGAAACATTTCAAGTTTCTGCTGTTATTGAAAAATTGCCAAATTCCTGGGTTGAATACAAGAGAAGACTAAGGCATGAAACTGGTGAAATTTCCATGGTAGAATTGGTTAAGAAAATCCAAGTTGAAGAATTTTTGTGTTCAAAGGACAAGAATGTTTCTTCTGCAAGAGACATGTCAAACAAAGCTCACGTCATCGAACACAAATTTGCTAATCTAAGTCTGAACCACAGCAAGCGCAAGCCTGGCCCGCAAAGAAAATGTACATTTCAAAAACCAAAATCTGTTATTAGTAAAATTAAGGGAGCATGTTATGTTTGTGGTGTGTCTGCCATATGGAAAGAACTCTTCTTTTTTTTCTTTACCGATAACTAAAAAACTTATTTTCCACAAATAAAAAAACGGAATTGAATGCTCTTCCTAGAATCTCACAGAAAAAGGTTTTTTTATTAATTGTTCATTCAATTCATTTCAAATAAGTCGTATCTTGCTCATACCAATAAAAAGAGCGGGAGTTATAGTTGAAGCCGCCAGTAGAAAACCGAAATAACTAGTTAGAGTAGGCATAAATGAGCTAAATAAGATATTTTCTTTTTATACATATGGTGATAAAACATTTACCTAAGTTTACATAAAAAAAAAGAAACTGACAAAATCTGCTCCACATTGTAGAAAACGCAAAGATGCGAATTTTAAGAAATCAAATGTAAACTTAGTTGAAAGTAGTAAAAATGAGTTTTCTGGCACGGTGTCTGAGGTTAACGTAGTTACCAATGTGAGAGACTGGTGGGTAGACTCTTGAGCTACCAAACATGTCTGCGGCAGTAAAGACATGTTCACCTCCTATCAGACGGTAGGAGAAGGAGAAAAACTCTATATGGGTAATTCATCTGCAGCACAGGTTGCAGGAAAAGGAAAAGTTTCGCTGAAGCTCTCTTCCGGGAAAATCCTCACACTGAATGAAGTTTTACATGTACCAGACATCTGCAAGAATCTCGTTTCAAGTGGTGTACTAGATGATAAGGGCTTTAAGATTGTATTTGAGTATGGGAAAGTGATTATCACTAAGGGAAAGGACTTTGTGGGAAAGGGTTATAAGGCTGAAGGCCTATACAAATTATATGTAACCTCTGTTGAAGTTAATAAAATTGATTCTTCTTATGTTGTTGTCTCATTGAATATCTGGCATGGTAGACTTGGTCATGTAAATTATAATTCAATGAACAAATTGGCAAAATCTGGCTGCATTCCAAAATTAAATTTGGAATATGAACATAAATGTGAAGTCTGTGTAGAATCAAAATATGCAAAGAAGCCTTTTCAGAAAAATGTCCACAGAGTTTCTAATCCCTTAGAGTTAATTCACTCAGACTTAGTTGATATGAAATCAATCCAAACTAGAGGTGGTAAAAAATGGTTTGTCACTTTCATAGATGACTGTACTAGGTACTGTCATATTTACTTGCTTAAAGGGAAAGATGATGCTTTAGAAGCATTTAGATTATATAAATTAGAAGTAGAAAACCAATTGAACACCACTATTAAAACCATTGGGTCTGACTGTGGGTGTGAATATGTAATCCCTATATGAGACTTTTGTGCACAACATGGCATTATTCATGAGGTAACTCCTCCTTATTCACCACAATCAAATGGAGTGGCTGAACGGAAAAACCGAACCCTTAAGGAGATGATGAATGCCATGTTAATCAGTTCAGGACTACTGGCGAACTTATGGGGGGAGGCCGTCCTCTCAGCTTGCTATATCCTGAACAGAGTGCCCTTAAAGGATCAGTCAAATCACCGTATGAATTATGGAAAGGCAAACAACCCTCTTATGGATACCTCAAAGTGTGGGGGTGTTTAGCCAAGGTCTCTATTCCTCCACCTAAGAGGACTAAAATAGGACCTAAAACGGTTGATTGTGTCTTCATAGGATACCCGAACACACCACTGCTTATAGGTTTATGGTTGTGAGTTCTGAAAACTCAGAAATTGGTGTGAACACCATTATGGAATCTAGGGATGCTACATTTCTTGAAAATATGTTTCCATTGAAATCTGAATCTCGCATGATATTTGATGATCCCCTAGATGTCCCTTCTTCTAGCCATATTTTACCGATAGAAGAAGATGAATCTGTTTATGAACCTAGAAGAGGCAAAAGACTTAGAATAGAAAAATATTTTGGGCCAGACTTCATAACCTGTTTAGTTGAAACTGATCCACAAACCTATAAAGAGGCCATGACTTCTTCTGAAGCTCCATGGTGGAAAGAATCCACTATTAGAGAGATGGATTCAATTGTTCAGAATGAAACCTGGGAAATAGTCGATTTACCTCCAAGGTGCAAACCCATAGGCTGTAAATGGATCTTCAAGAGAAAACGTAAGGTAGATGGAACTATGGAAAAGTATAAAGCTAGACTAGTAGCTAAGGGCTATAAACAAATAGAAGGTTTAGATTTCTTTGACACTTATTCACCTGTCACTAGAATTACTTCCATTAGGATGCTAATTGCAATCGCTGCAATTCATAATCTAGAAATACATCAAATGGATGTAAAAAACTGCGTTCCTAAATGGTGAATTAGATGAAGAAATTTATATGGACCAACCCGAAGGCTTTGTAGTGAAGGGTTATGAAACAAAGTGTGCAGACTTAAAAAGTCTTTATATGGCTTGAAACAAGCACCGAAACAATGGCATGAAAAATTTGATCATGTAATGTTCTCTAGTGGATTTAAAATAAATGAAGCTGACAAATGTGTGTACACTAAATCTATAAATGATGCATGTATGATTGTATGCTTGTATGTTGATGATATGCTTATACTAGGCACAACCTTAGAAATTATTAATTCCACTAAGAACATGTTGAGTGAGAACTTTGACATGAAAGACTTAGGTCCTGCTGATGTAATCCTAGGGATGAAAATTAGAAAGGAGTGTAATGGATTCAGTCTTAGTCAATCTCATTATGTTGAAGCAGTTCTTAAGAGATTTAACCAGTTTGATAGTAAACCTGCAAGTACTCCATTTGACCCTTCTTGCAAACTCAAGAAAAACAAAGGCAATGGAGTCTCGCAACTTGAATATTCACGAGTCATAGGAAGTCTGATGCATTTAATGAACTGCACAAGACCAGACATTGCCTATGTGAGTAGACTTAGTAGGTATACCTGTAATCCAGGACATGAACATTGGGATGCACTTTTCAGAGTGTTGAGGTATCTTAAATACACTTTAAGCTACCGTTTAAGTTATGAAAGACACCCTCCTGTTCTTGAAGGATACTGTAATGCAAACTGGATAGCAGAATCAGAGGAGTCTAAGTCTACGAGTGGATACGTATTCACTCTAGGTAGTGGAAATCAGTATCTTGGAAGAGTTCCAAACAGACTTGTATCGCTCGATCCACTATGGAATCCGAGTTTATTACGTTAGATAAAGCAGAAGAGGAAGCCGCTTGGCTAAGATGTTTTTTAGAAGACATTCCTCTCTGGCATAGGCCTGTGCCAGCTATATCTATACATTGTGATAGTCAAGCTGCAATAGCTAATGCTAAAAACAGCAACTATAACGGAAAATCTATTCATATCAGGAGAAGACACAATTCTCTAAAATAACTAATCTCAACTGGCGTTATTTTTGTTGACTTTGTGAGGTCTAAGGAGAATATCGCGGATCCTTTGACGAAAGGCTTGTCCAAGGAGATAGTTAGTAATGCATCGAGGGGGATGGGGATTAAGCTCATAAATTAAAACTTGCCATGAAGGATACTCAACCTTGCTGACTGGAGATCCCAAGATCAAGGTTTTGAATGAGACAACTAATTTGTGGCGGGTAAAACTTAAACACTATCAGAGAATTATTTTCTCTGTCCTTTCCCTATGGTGTAGACGTGATAGTGTGACTGCATGTGAGGATGACTTATAATAAAGTCTTAATGAGTTCTATAGTTTCAATTTAAGATTGAAATGGGGTATAGCAGTTAACACTCTTGATAGAACTCACCTATCTGAATGAGGAAGTGGGTCGCTTCCTATGAGAATTGAGCTGATTCTCTAGAGCATTCTGAGAAACGGGATATGTCCAGGGCCAAAATGGACACAATGGCGTGAACTTAACAGCACTCTTGAGAGATATCTCGCGTAAGGAGCTATTGATGAATTACACCAAACCATGGCAGTTCAAGACATCGCGTTCACTGACCATCAAGTAGTTCTGGTACTTCTCACTAACCATAGGTTCAATTCCTTATGGACACCTACTGCTTAAGAGGTATTTCTCGTTTTCCGGTTTTCTGATTTATCGCTTTCTTCATTCATGTGGGGGATTGTTAGAATTAAAAATGGATTCTTACTTAAAAATAATTTTTGTTACTTAATATATCTTAGTAGGATCAAGGGTCACTAGTCCAAACTTGGGGTGGAAAAATAGAGCCATCCATTTTCACTTATTAGTGAATGAGAAACCTTTGGTTTGTCCCATATTGGGCAAACCAAGGAGGAAGTTTATCCTCTTTACCACAAACGTTCTATATAAGGAAAAAGAACTAGTGGATTGGATATGGACTTAGGAAATGGACTAGTGGGCAAATGCACACATGTGCGGTGCTTCGCACAGAAGCACCGCGGACCGCGAACTTGCGTGTGCTTTTGCGTGAGCCTTGGCGCGAGCCTTGGTGTGAGTCGTGTGACCATTGGTGTGACCATTGGTGTGAGCATTGGCGTGTGCCTTGCGTGTGCCTATCTGATATCCAACGGTTTCATATTTTGATTTTGTACATTAAGTATTTTACCGTTTTGAATTTATAAATTTAAATCAGGTTTAAATAGCAAAATCTTTTAATTAAATATCTCAAATTAAATTTGTTTAATTAATAGACTTTTTACCGTTTGATAATCAAGAGTCTTCTTCTTCTTTAAAAGAAAAAACAAAGTCAGATTCTTTCTTACCCCAGTCGCAGCCTGACGACTTTTCCCCTCTTCTTGCTTTGATTTGCGCAATAGTTTACTTCATACTTTTTCTTCTACTTTTAAGTTCACAACGGGCCAACGAGTCTTGCTAACTGGGTTGGTATCAGGTGGTTTTATCCTGGATTCAAATTTGTCATCTCTAAAGGTATAGCAACATCTTTCTAAAGGTGTACCTGACAAACATTGAGTTAAGGGCAGTCTGTTGAACAGGCGACTCCACCTCTCTGTGCTTGTATGTTGTCTGAACTGTGTTGTTTTGTTCTAATGATTAATCTCTTTCAAGTTTCTGTTTGGTTTGCTTACTGTTACAGGAAATTTCTCCAACAATTGATTGGATGGCATGACCTGATTTACGCAGACAAATATTATGATTATCAATATCATCACAACAATAAGTTACCAATAAACTAAAATAAGCATTACAGTTTAAAAAAAAAAGAAAAGAAATTACCTGTTGTGGAGTAGAGAAGTTACTTCCACCCATTTGTATTTGGTTGGGGAGATCGGAAAAGGGTTTGAAAAGGAAACATTTTCTGAAAGGAGACAATGAAAGATTTAACACGAAAACCCTAAAAGGATAGTAAATAATACTCCTCATGTTTCTACAAAAATGTTACAAAAAACCCTAAAAGGATAATAAGCCAATAGTGCCTTTTTGGTTTAGACTTCAAAAATTGTTTTACTTCTGTTTTTTAGCATTCTCGAAAACATCCTCTCTTTTTTTCGTTTTCATGTTCTTTTAGATTCAGAAATATGTTTGGTATGGAAAAAAATTTAAAGCGGCAACTTCGTGTAAATACAAATTGACTGATATAAAAGCCAAAAAGAATGATAATGATCAATGAGGAGAAATAAAGGCATAATGCAGAAACAAGTTTAGAAATGCACATACAATAAATTTTGCCACGAATCCTTTATCCATATTCATAACATTGGCTATGATGATAAGTGATAAATGGTTTGAATGAATTGAATGTTGAGAAGACTGACTGTATTGGTACTGACAGTCAATGTATCAACGCACACAATATTACTCAATCAATGTCTCGAGACGCACACCTTCTTCTCATTTCTGTTATTTCCAATATATTCAATCATCTCGTTACACAGAAGCATGCCTGGTATTTATACCTATAAATAGCACGCCTAGTATTAATACATGTACAACTGTACTCCATTAACTATTCCATATACCAAGACTTGACCAGTCATACAACATACTTGACTTGACCATTATTGACTGTCTAACATACCCCCTCAAACTGATAAGTGTTAACAAAATCAGTTTGAAAAAAAAACACAGAATAAATGTTTGATAGTATAACCAACTGAACATGAAAAACTATAAGAAACTGTCCAACATGAAACAATATTAGACAGATCAGATAAACTCGTGTAGACACAGTCAAGAGTCAACTGGATCCCTGTAGTAGTCTATGAGGTATGAATCTGCACAGTCGATATCCAAGTAATTGATGCCGCAACCTTGAAAACGCTGGAAAACACATCCCCTTTGTAAACAAATCAGCTAATTGATCTTCACTAACCACATGATGAAGCTTTAAAAATCCAGACTCAACAAGCTCCCGCACTGCGTGATAGTGCACCTCTATGTGTTTTGACTAGATCCCACTACCACTTGCCAGCATAAGGAGAGGTATGTTGTAAGAGTGAGCTATCTCCAGTCATATGTGCAGAGGCACTAGTATCCGAGATCCATGTTGGTGGTGAATGACTCCTGGTGAGGTCATCAGTGTTGACAGTAAGACCAGAAAAATTTGTCTCTACCTCAGCAATATTTGCAGTACCATTAGCTGAACTCACATTCTTTGGTGGAGTGTACCTGAAGAAACATTTTGATGCATAGTGTCCCATTCTTCGACAGATTTGACACTCAACAGTCGAATAATCCATCTGTGATCTTCTTGATACATTAGAATTAAAAATTGGTATGGAACCATTATTACCAGCAACAGATCTAGTTGATGATGAAGAAGGCATCACTATTGGAGTATTTCTTGCATTTCTATATCTTCTAAAATTGTGATTAGAACCAGTTCTTGTCTTAGATTAAGTATTCTTGCTATAAAATACCGTTGAATTCTGTGAATTAAGTATTTTTGTGGATACCTGATTTTGCTCATTTAACCACTGCTCATGAGTGAACAACCTCGCCTTGAGTTCAGAAAAAACATAAGATGCTTCACGGTGATAGGCAGAAATCACAAAATTATCGTATTTTCTCCCTAATCCATTAAGTATGTGCATAGTAAGATCTGCTTCCGTAATTTTTTCTCCAATAGCAGAAAGAGAATCTGCAATATGCTTGATCTGTTGAAGATATACCATTATCGATTGATTTCCTCTTCGAATATTATTCAATTGATTTTTAAGCATTCCTCTTCTTTCAACGAACTGTTGTTTGAAGGTTGTTTCCAAAAAAATCCAAATCTCTTTTGCAGACACTAAACCAAGCACATCACTCGCTACAGTAAATGTGAAAGTAGCTTTTAAACAACTCACAATGAATCGATCATGTTTCCTCCAGGTTATCCATCTTGGATTTGGTGCTGGAAAACCATCCACGAGGATCTCAGAAGAAGGCTCTTCAATTTCTCCATTAACGTAACCATAAAGATCTGTTGAAATAAGGATTCACTCGAACTGATCCTTCCACAAAAGATAATTTGACGAATCAAGTTTGATTGAAATTAAATTTGTTATGTTTGTAAAAGGAAGATTGAAGTTTGCAGCAGAAGAAGATGATTCAGAAGAAGAGGATGTTGAGTTTGTATTCCATACATTTGGTCTGTTTGCCATACTTCTTGTAATTTGCATGAATGAACAAGAAAGATCAAGATTCAGAAAAATACTAAAAGATATGAAAGATTCTTGAAAGAACAGAAGTTTTGAGTAAAATGAACAGTAATCAAAATATTGATGAATCAGAACAAGATTATGATAAGATTTTTAGAAAGATTTCTTTTCTATAACAAACCAAAAAATGATGTTCAAGAAATTTGATTTTGAGTAGAACTAAAAAATTTCGTCTCTGTAAAAAGATGAACAACAGAAAGATTTTGAAGAAAAGATATTGATTCAAGAAAACTCTGCTGGAAGTTTTTGTTGTTGACTGATTTATGAAATGAAGAACATAAGCTCTGAAGAATAATATGAAAATATTTTGAGAAAAGCTCTGTGAGAAATGCTTAACTTCTGAAGATTTTTGAGAAAAGAAGTTAATAGCCTTGAAACTTTACCCGAAATGAATACTAGCCATTAAAGCTGTCGACCACGCCATTAAAGCAGGCTCTGATACCATGATAAATGGTTTGAATGAATTGAATGTTGAGAAGACTGACTGTACCGATACTGACAGTCAATGTATCGAGACACACAGTATTACTGAATCAATGTCTCGAGACGCACAACTTCTTCTCCTTTTTGTTATTTCCAATATATTCAATCATCTCGTTACACAGAAGCATGCCTGGTATTTATACCTATACATAGCACGCCTAGTATTAATGCTTGTACAACTGTACTCCATTAACTATTCCATAGACCAAGACTTGACCAGTCATGCAGCACACTTGACTTGACCATTATTGACTGTCTAACAATAAGGTAAGACAAGTTATGAATCACAATGGTAAACGAAATAGTGTCAATGGTAATGTTTCTTTTTCCTGTAAGCTTTCTAAATTACCTCTTTCTAAACTCCAGTCTCCTTTTCCTGAAGAAAACACAAAAGCTCATAAAAAAAATGGCAGAGTAACAAATCAAATAGTGAAAGTTACACTCATACGACATATAATTAGTCAACATTTGATGTTCCATACTATTTGTTGTACAAGTTGTCGAATTCAGAGTTTTAAGCCAAAGTTGAAACTGTGATCAAGTGAATGATAAACAAATAGTCTATTTTTTTTTCAACAAACTTAAAGTGGCAGAAATTCCTTCGGATGGACTATGGAACAACCTTACCAACTCATCCAGCACATCTTAATTTGTTAACAAAGTGCCAAAAAAAAATCAAAAACTTAAAGGAAAAGCTAGTAGCTGATTTGGTTTATCGAGCACAATTCACGATTTCAGTGGGGTAGAGACATGATAGTCAAATCAAGAATCAACCACCTAGTAATAAAAACCAGCTGAAATGGGGATTTCCACATATACCAACACCAAAACCAATGATTGTGACATTGGTAATAAAACCGAGTTGCACAATAGCCATATTCTCACCAAGAAAACTACAATTCCCTTTGTGTATTGAAAGATGAACAACTGAGAAATCTACTTGCCAACTAGAAATGACTAAAGAATAATCTAATTCAGCCTATACGAAATTGGGAAGCAATATGAGATGTATAGGAGAAAGACCTCAATATTTTAAGTCTCCCAGAAGAATACAGTGAGGTTCCGGGGCAGGGAATGAGCAAGTCAAAGAAGGAGAAGACTATTTTTATAGCTCGAAAGGCTTGCTGAGACGCTAATTTATATGGCTGCAAGATAATAAATAATCAATAGAACAAATTAGGGCTGCACAAAGGTCGGTTCGGCTCGGTTCTTAAGGGTACCGTATACCTGTACCGACCTAATGCCGGTTCTCTATTTTTGAACCGGTACATGTTCCGACCATGGTCGGTTTGGTTCGGTCAAGGTCCGGTTCTGGTTTTGTACCCATGGCATTTTTATAAATAAAGATTCGTTTAATTCAAGCACAAAAAGGTTCTTAAATTCCTAAGGAAATAACTAATAGCTAGAAATACACGGAAGCAAGAAACGAAACGTCATATTAGAAACCAAAAATTTTCCCATTACTTTCCAAGTTACGCTGCAGGGGCAAGTATTTCATGTTTGCCTGGTAAATCAAAAAGATCAATATGTAAATGTCTCCTTGCAGAAGTTCTTGGAACTGTTACAGTTAATACCCATCTTCATAACCAGATGAAATTGAACCAAAAACAAAGCTGTGTAATGTGTATAAACTGTAAATGCCCTGCCAAAAACATGCAAAATGAAATACATAAAGAGGAACACCATCTTCTCTTTTAACATTAAAATCCAAAACCAAACTGAAGCAATCATGTGATTCATGTCTCACCACCCAATATACTAAGCTAATGAGAACAATCCTTTTAGAAACTTAACAAGAGAAGAATTCTACAAAAAACACCAGATTCTACACAAACGAAGTTTCATGTTGAACAAGATAAACATGAAAATATACAAGTTACAAAAGACACCAAAGATACTGAAAATTCCAAGTGGTTACCTGACTCAATTCCTTCTTTATAACTGATTGTTGAAACAAATTTCTGGGGTTGATTCTGCTTATTTCCCTGTAATATCACAAAAGTAACAAAAATCAGATCCTTAACTTCAATAACAAAAATAAGTTACAAATCAGTTGCATGTCCACAAATCATCTCAATTCAAGCTAACCCAATCACTAAAATCAATGTTTAGCTATACAAGTATACAACAGAGAACCCAAAATCAATATATAGGTCTTACATGGAACCCCAAATCAGATGAATCATTAGATTCATTACATGTTGTTGTTAGAAGTTGGACATCAAATCCACAGAATCGTTCCAAATCGATCTCACAAACAAAACCCAAAAAAAATACACATAAATTTCGTTATAAATTGAAAACGAGAAAGAAGAAAAAGTAAGGAAATAAAGAAAGCAGTAGAAGAAGAATAACTGAAGAAGTAGGTGGCACTGATGGTGGCAGCTGTGACGAGATAGTGCTAATGGTGTCGCTGTGGTGAATGGTGATGAAGAACAAACCGAGGAAGAAGAGAACAGTGTGCGTCTTGTGTCTGTGGAAATGAAAGGGAATAGAGTGAATATACTAACCTATAAATAAACGGTTAGGATTAGTAATCTAACTTATAATCAATGACCTAGAATAGTCGGGTTTTTTGGCTCGGTGCGGCTCGATCGTATACTAGAATCGGTATTTATACCTAGGTCTGAGCCGGTTCTGGCTTTAAGTCCCTGTACCAGTCCCAAACAGTCCGGTCATATCGGTTTCGTTGGTTCTAGTCCGATCCTTCGGTTCCGATCGGTTCCTGTTCAGTCCTAGAACAAATTATCGTGCACAAAAACATTGATTGACAAGATACGAAGCATGGATAGGTGGTCCGTGTAAGGAATTAGCAAACAGACATATTCATCTATCCAGCAGTGAATCAAACTAGGTTTACCTGGCAATTGAAAGGGAACTGATAGACACATTTTAATGTCTAATTTGCACCTTAATTTCTAATGAGTTAGTATTCGATTTTGTGTCTATTAGGTGTTTTTATGCTTTTGTAGGTACATTAGAAGAATAAATATTTGTGGAAAAATTGGCTCAAAAAGTGTTAAAGGCACCCACACTTTGGATTGGGGCACCCTTGGATCGGGCTGAGTTGGATCGGGTCAACCCAGCGGGTCAACCAGACGAGTCAACCCAGCGGGTCAACCAGACGAGTCAACCCAGCGAGTTGGATTGGGCCGAGCTGGATCGGCGACTCATCGGACATTTCCTGCATCAACTGCACACTTCGAGTTCACGTGAGAAACAAGTTTCTTTTGCTTCCAGATTGTTCTAAACATTGATAGATATCTCACACAAGTCAAAAACAGCAAAAGATCCCGTGAAATCATCTCGGAAATCATGTATATGGCCGGAATTATGTTTCGATTCGGATTGAGATTTGTGGGTTGTTTTAGAGAGTT
>JAJJMC010029784.1:12331092-12342171 GCA_023531435.1 Papaver californicum
AAACTACCGATTGTAATTGTACAAAATGTTGAAATTTTACAAAAAAATTCGATTTCCAATTTGGGGCCACTTATGATAATTGGTAGTTTAAGATTTTCTTAAACTACCGATTGTGATTGTACAAAATGTTGAAATGTTTTTTAAAAAATCGATTTCCAATTTGGGGCCACTTATGATAATCGGTAGTTTAAGATTTTCTTAAACTACCGATTGTGATTGTACAAAATGTTGAATTTTTTTTAAAAAATTCGATTTCCAATTTGGGGCAACTTACATAATCGGTAGTTTGTACAAAATTTAAACTACCGATTGTAGTGGAATCGGTAGATATATTACTCATTTATCTACCGATTATCATACGTTCATGGAATTAAATGCATGTAAAAAATGAATTAGTCGTTGTGAACAAAACATTGTATTAATATTTTTTTGTATACACTCATATGTTCAAATATATTCAAAATTAACTATTCACCATCCTAGTTCAAATCAATTACATTCTGTATTGAACTTCCAAAAAAACGATCTCAACGTTTCATGTTGGACTCGTATTGCTTCAACCACTCCTTACAATGGTTAGTTGTGAAGTAATCCGACCACCTGACTCATGGATTGCTTCTTGGACCGACACGACCCCATTTTGGCTTCTGACTAGTATCTTCTTTAATCGGCCGTGTTTCTCGTCTAACCACTCAGATTGTTGCATAACCATTCGACCATCCCATTCCGTCATTTTTATCTGTGCTAGCGCCGAGTAAATTTTAGACAACGAGGACAAGTTGTTGGGATCGTTAGCTTTTATCTTAGATAGGATTGAACTCGCTTTCATTACGGTCCTCATAGACTTCACCGTCTCCATTTCCTGTGGTTTTAACTTGGCAACCATTATGTTCCCAACAAGATTTTCCGGATCTTCGTGGTTGTGATGACCATTAGCAACTCTAAACATTTTCCATACTTTTCCTTTCTTACCTTCGGGCTTATGGAAGATAATCTTAAATGGGCATCCAATCTTCTTTGAATTACCTCGGTATATTCTCTCCGTCTTCTTTACATATTTACAATTCTTTCCCATATGACTCTTTCTCTCGCCACCTCTCTCACAAATCATTTCAAATCGATCACCTTTCACGCGATTGTTTTGAACTACAACGCACATCTTCTCTTTTCCATAATGTTGAGAAGCCATTCCTTTGCCTCCGCCTTACTTCCAAATATCTTAATGCGCATATAACAAAACAAATATCATAAGTCTAACCATGTAACATACATTCTTAGAACAAGTTAAGAGAGTGGGTAGGTAGCGTACCAAATCATTTGCATAGTGTAGGGAAGTATCAGGACCCTCGTATGCAACAGGATTAACCCATTCAATAATCTACGTAAAATAACAACGAGTTAGACAATTATAATCGGTAATTAATTAGGTTCACTTGCTACTGGTTACCAACAATCGGTAGTTAATAATACTCCCGTGCTACCGATTATCTACAATCGGTAGGTAATATGTATTCCTAAACTACCGATTGTAGCAAGAAATTAACTCAAGTCCTGTACTCATATAATCGGTAGGTTACTATTTAACATTAACTACCGATTGTAAAGTTTGCAAAGAAATATCTCTGTAGGTTTGGAGAAATTCAATTTTGGGGCCACTAATATAATTAGTAGATAATAAGTTCTCATAAACTACTGATTGTGCAAACGAAAATTCAAAAAAAAATCAATTTGGGGCCACTAACATAACCGGTAGTTAATAAGTTTCCTAATCTACCGATTATGAAAAAAAAAATTCAAAAAAAAATTCAATTTGGGGATTTTGTATAATCGGTAGTAAGTAATCTTCACGAGACTACCGATTGTCTTATTATTTTGGAACAGACGTATAATCGGTAGTTTATGGAGTACCATAACTACCGATTATGGTACGTCTATGGCATTCAATGCATGCAAAAAATAAATGTTTTTTGTTGTTGATCACATACAAAAGCATACAAATTGGGTTTTGAGCTTCTTAACACAATACCTGATTGTTTGATGCATTATTATCTTCATTTTGATGTGATTCATCGCCTAGGTTTTCTTCCACACCAAAATTTGGATCATCCAACAAATAACCCAAATCGTCGTCTCTAAACGTGTTTGAGCCTTCAATACTATGTTCTTCATGTTCAATCTCATCTTCTTTGTCATACCCATCCATGTTTATGATTGAATTTAGTCAAAATTTGATTTCCCAAAAATTCTTCTCCTTCTTCTTCTTCTTCTTCTTCTTCTTCCTCTCTAACACACTCTCTATCTCTATTCTAAAACTAAAACTCAAATTCATCATTTAACACTAACTATAACCAAATTAATCAACTAATTAATCAAAATTAATACTAATTAAGCAAGGGTAGATTAGTCACTATAGAAAATAGATGGATAATGGATGTCTTGAGATTACTTCAAAATAACCTTATTTTGTTTTATTAGTAACTTCTAATTAGTTTTTGGTGGCCCTTAAATTCGCGCTGTTTAAAAAGGAAGGTTATAGAAAAACAAATTTAGAAAATCCGTTAGAAGATCGAGTGAACTTTAGCATGGGAGGTTTAGTTAACGAACAGAAAGATTGAGAGGGCTTGGTGAATACCAAAAACCTAGCTTAGATGAAAGCCTTCTGAAAGAGGCGTTGAAGAACGAGAGTGAAGGTTGGTGATTTGCTTCAAACTTTTCAGTACCGAGAGGAGTGGGGTTTAAGGGTCAGAGAGAAAGAGAGGGACAAAGGGTTTTACGCTGCCTCCGTAGACGGGGGTTAGATATTTCACAAACTCATCCAGAATGTTTATTTTGGTCTCAGTCAACACCTTGCTCAAGTGTCCAGTAACGACCGACATTTTGTACCAAACACCAAAACATGCATTTCTTCGGAGGACAAATCCCATACACATCCAAATTGGCTAGTTTGCCCATAATAAGTAAATTTGTCTATTTATCCATTACGATAGAGTCTTTATCGAACCGTATAAACTCTGTCTTTGTCGCTGAGTTTTAATCTCAACTATTTATTAATTTTTCAATTAAAATTTCCTATATAATTTTTAGTTTTGATCGTGGTTTTTTATTATTGTAATTCCAATAACTATTTTTAATGTTATATAATTTAATACTAATTATTTTAAATGTGATTTTTCGTTTTAATTGTATGTAATTTGATTTCAAAACGGATAAATAAATTAAATAATTTGAATAAACTAACTAAAGTTATATTAAAAACACTAATCTTCATTGTATTATATTCGATTAATTTATTATAAAACGTTTTTTTATAAGATATAAACTTGGATATTAAAAACTTAAATAAATACATCAATAAACTTGAATTTGATATCCGGAATTTATTGAGATTAGAGTGTGATAAAGAAATCTATGGAGTAATAGATAGATTTTCGGAGAGTTTATTCCTAGGACCAGATGATTTGTGCAGTAAGATTCAAGGGAGGGTTAAACTTGGATAATGCAGAAGAGAGGGTTGCAGCAGCTGCTAGAACTAGTTTTTGCTGTTCTTTAGAGTTGAGTAACCTCATGAACAGCAGCTCAAGTTCATCTGGGGAAGTCTGCGGCTATATGTCTAATGAGGGAAGTTCAGAATTTAGGAGTACCAGTAATGGTGATTCTAGGAAGTGTCAAAAGTTAGGATTTCAATTAGGCGAAATTGAAAAGCTGCTGGAAATACTTGAAGAAGATAACCATATTATGAGAAAAGCATTCTTTGCTGGTGGGGAAGAAAGAAGTGAGTTGGTGAATGAAGTATATCGACTGTTCCAAGTTATTAAAAACGTATACAAGATCATCAAACAACTGATGAGAAATCGTTGCCTGGTTCATTCATCGGCTTTAATAAGGTATGTTTAGGGGTTGAATTCATTAACATACTTTTTTCATTGTGCATTACACTTTCATTGGGATGGTATGTATATATATGTATGGTTCACTCTTGTTGATTTATGTAGAACTGAAAAGTAGCATTATAGCTTTGCTGTAGCGTTAATAGACTATTTATGTATTCTTGGTTGCATTTTACCATACTTCCAATGCTTCACTTGTTTACCAATGTCAGTACTTGGAATCACAATTTTTATGTCGATTACTACGTGAGCAGGATGAAAGTGCTGCAACTGGTTTGCCTCAAGTTCTACTCCAAGCTAAGAATCCATCTCTTGTTACCGGAATTCATAAAGTCAATATCCCTGCTTTTCAGAAGCCTGCTACTAGTACTTAAGTGTTGTGACTGATCAAACTTGTTTTTGCACATAACGTTTTTACATTTTTGTGCAAAGCAGTTTATGCTTTTAGCTGCGGAACTGATGCTTGCATACAGTTATCTGGGGTTGTTGTATAGTTGTGAACTTGTAATTGATTTTTGGGGCATGTTTGCAGATGTTATTGAAGTGTTATGTAAACTTGAACTTATAATATGGAGTGTGAAGGTATCTACCTTAGTTTTAATTCTGATTTTGGGGTTCTCGCATATATGTGTTAATAAGTTCTCCTGTAATGGACTTAGCACACCACACCTGACATGATTTTAGTTCTAGATCTCATGGCCATGTTCAGGCTGGTGTTTGACTGCCGTCTCACAAACAGACGTCAGTTTTCCAGGGGTTTCTCATATCTCAGCACTCAGCAGTCATGATCTTATTTGCCTTCCTAGAGTTTAGTTTTTTATTTTTGTTTTGCTGGAGGAGAGTAGAAGGTAGATTAATCCTCCAACTTGCTGAACTGCAAAATCAAGCAATTTTTCGAAGATGTCCGACTGACTGAACATCAAAATTTAGTTTTTATTTTTCCTATTTTGTTGAGAAGGTGAGGAGGTTGCAAACATAAATTAACCTAAAAAACTGAAGAGTACAAACAATTAGAGCATATGCATTGAGTAGCAAGATCATCTTAAATTTACTGGTTATAGTGTCTCTATTCTTCCTAATCAGTGTTGGTCGACATTTCCATTATATTTAGTGGCTCGACTCATTTGCATATCTGGTAATTCAGTATCACCATCACCTTACTCTTTACGTTTCAGGGATTTTCCAAAGGGGTATGCACCAAAATGTGTATGCACATTTTAAGGTTCTATTGAATATAAGAGGCTTACCCCTTTTTCGAAAAAATAAATAAAAAATAAACAGGCTCATATTCTGACAAAAAATACTTGAAATTTTAAACTTAAAACAAAGTGAAACACTACATATTTCTGTAACTGAGGAAAACTGAGAACATGGAAAATTCCCAAGTGGGAAACAGATACAAGGTCTACCTTCTTTTTTAAGTAAAAAAAGGTGAGTATCAGACTTCCCCACGGTAGCCGCCAGAGCCAAAATAGTCTCTTCTGGAACTTGCAATTGACTGACTCTTCTGATGCTCCAACTTGGGACAATCGCTAATACGATGCCCTAGACCACCACAGTAAGCACAACCCTTAACTCCACTTAAATCAGTAATGTCAGGCCCATTGTCCATTGGATCGTCAAGCTCTGCAAGAACAGGAGGAATCCTCTGCTTCGCTTCTTGCAAGAGATGCTTCAGATCAAGAAGAGTTGTTTCACTTTGGTTCTTGTTTATGAAAGTTGTAGCAATACCTGTTTTTCCACACCGTCCAGTACGTCCAATCCTATGGACATAGTTCTCAATTTCCGCAGGCATGTCATAGTTGATCACATGTTGAATATCAGGAAAGTCCAACCCTTTGGAAGCAACATCAGTAGCCACCAACACATCTTTTTTGCTTTCTTTAAAAGAAGAAATTGCATATTCTCTCTCCTCTTGATCCTTCCCTCCATGAATGGCTACTGCCTCAACTCCTTTCAAAAGAAGATATTCGTGGATATCATCCACATCGGCTTTGTTCTCACAGAAAATCAGTACAGGAGGTGGGGTCTTTTGAAGGCACTCAAGAAGGTAAACTATTTTAGCCTCCTGCTTCACATATTCTACTTCTTGTATGACATCCAGATTTGCAGCTCCAGCTCGGCCAACATTAACCGTCACTGGTTTAACAAGAGCACTTCTAGCGAAGTTCTGGATCTTTGTGGGCATGGTGGCAGAAAAAAGAAGAGTTTGCCTTTGTGATTTAAAGTGGTCAAACACTTCTCTTATGTCATCTTCAAATCCCAGATCTACCAACCGATCTGCTTCATCTAATGTCAAGTACCTAAGGAAAAAGAAAAAAACATATAAATAAACACGGAAATATAACTGCCCAAAAATACCATGTACACAAACATCTTCAAAGTTCAAACTGAATAAGATAAAATCCATTGATCTAACCAAAAATAAAAACTAGTAGCATTATTACAAGTAAACATTGTCCTTCAAACAACAAATAGATTTTGCACATAAGCTGAGGGCTTCAACTAAGGAAAATCTTCCCCAAGAGACTGATCAGCATTTTACCCCTTCCATGGTTTGACTCACAGGATAAGAAAAGGGAGTTATTATTGTCCATAATGTAAAAACTTGCTGATGGCAAATATATTTCCTTTTTACCAAACTGTGACAGTGGACCAGATAAAAAAGAAAAGTTTTAACGCAGCTTAAGGAAGAAAGGAAAACTATTACACTTGTTAGCCCCTAGTAACAACATCCCCTGGACAGAAGGTTGTCCCCATGGTTACAAATTAACTGATCAAAGACTCATTATTAAATACCATCTTATAAGACTACCAATTAACTTAGATACGTAGAACACAGAGGAATGCATATCTATGTATCCTTTTTCCAAATACTACAAAAAACTTCCAATAAACTAAACATTAGCACGGTCCTCTTAACAACAATGGCATAAATTTCAAACTGATCATACAAAACTACCCATAAACCATATATTTCTTCATATGACGTATGTTCATAAACAAGACGATAATAGATGTAAACGGCTAATGACCAATTCAGTCATTAAGAATGTCTAAGTTCTAAAGCACAGACCAAAACATATATAGCTACACAAATAATCCAAGAAAAAAAAAAGCTTATAGGTTCAAAGTCCATACCTGCAATTGTCAAGATTCATTTTCTTCTTTGCCAGCATATCCTTCAATCTCCCAGGAGTGGCAACCACAATATGCACTCCCCTTTTTACCACCTCTAACTGTGACCTCATATCAATGCCACCAATACACAACAAAGGCCTTATTTCAGGGTACCCTTGCTCCTTCAATGGGACTAGAAACTCCTCCACCACGTCAAACGTCTGCCTAGCAAGTTCTCTTGAGGGGCAAATCACCAAACAAAATGGGCCTTCTCCAGGTACAATTGGCATCATGATTTCTTCTTGTATCGCGATCATAATCAACGGAAGCACAAAAACTAATGTCTTCCCAGAACCTGTAAAGGCAATTCCTATCATATCCCTTCCAGATAAGATAACAGGAAGCCCTTGAACCTGAATCGGAGTTGGTTGTATTATCCCTTTTTCTTTCAATTTCTTTAAAACTGGTTCTGGAAATCTCATGTCTTTAAATGTTTTAATTGGTGGAGGCACTTGATCACCATCAACAAGTATGTGCCACTGTTTTCGAATCATATCACAGTCTTTTGCAGACATTCTTCTAATAGGTAACGGCGGTTTCCAACCGGTCTCCAATGGATCTGTATAAGTAATCCCCTTAGCTAATTCCCGAACTGACATCAGTGTTTTACGATCAGAGAGGTGTTCAATCATTTCTTTCTCTTCTTGAACTTTCTGCTCAATAGGGGTTATCTCTGGAAGATCTCGTTTCAGCTGAGATGCCTTGACGAGAAGACTTGGCTTATTTTCTGCAAGCTTTGATTCCTCAATCTCTCCTTCTCCAAGTACCGACGTTTTACCACCTTTCCTTTGAAGAATTTTCTGAGCTTCCATTAATCTCCTTTTCTTCACAGGTATATATTCTTCATAATCATCATCTTCCTCTATCTCAAATGTTGTTGATGCCATCTTGAGTAAAAGAAGAACTAAAAGAGTTAAACCTAAAACCCTAAACCTGCAAAGTCAAAAAACTTATCAGTGAAGTTGTAAGCGATGAGGGAAATCTACAATCAGGAACTTCAATTTTCAGATATGTGGGAGTGGGAATTTCATTCTCTAAATATTACACTCCCTATAAGCTAAATAAATCCCAAAATATCATCCCATACACATTCAATTTCAAATTCAAATTGAATCAGGAACTTAGGCTCAAAAGGAGTCAAATTCAATCAGTAAAACGTAAATGAATTTTAGGGTTTTGATGGAGAGCTAAATTTCATAATACCCAACTATTCAATCAATTTATAAAATTAAAAAAGACCCATGATTCCATATCTAACCTAAATTTTCTCAAAACCTAGGTTAACTTGTAACCCTAATATTTGGAACAGAGTTTTGTTTATAAGCCAAACCAAAGAAGAGATTCATGGTGTTTGAATCAAATAAGTAAATGAGTATTAAAGCTTAAAAGTAATAACGAAACAGATGTTTAAGAAATTGAAGAAGCTTCGAACCTGAAACTGTTGTCTCAGAGGGAAGACGGAGGAGGGAAGTGCTGCTGATGTTATTCCAAAAACTTTTAGATTGGAGAAGAGGACTGAGATATAAGTATATGTTTATTTTTTTTATTTTCTTACACCAAACTTACACTTACCGTAACAGTTTTTTCACACAAAAAAAGGCTTTTATCATAACTTGGTATAAAAACTAAGGTGAACAAACTTCTCGTACAAAAAAACCTTTCATATTATGTTTTATAAACAAAAATCATTTTAATTAAAAATAAAACTAAAACTTCATTTTCTTTAATATGGATTAAATTTAGTTTTTACTTATTTTTAATATACTCGAGATGTCCTTTTTTATATAACCTAGGTATGTTAATTTTCTGACGTTTTTCTTCTTCTTCTTCTTCTTCTTCTTTTCCTCCTCCCCACCACCATCACTAGCAGCAACATTACCTCCTCCTCCGCCGCCACCATCACCAGCAACAACAGTACCTCCTCCGCCACAACAACACCTTCGTATCCTTCACCAACACCTCTTTTTTTTTTTTACTTTTATGTTCACCAACAATTAATTTTGTCACCCATATCTAAGACTAACAGCACCTCCGTCTCCTCCACCAACACCACCGGTACCTCCTTCTCTTTCTATATCCAGATCCACCACCACAACACATCCTCCTTCCCCATCGCTTCCTCCTCGTTATTGTTTCTCCTCCACCACTACATGTCCAGATCCACCACCAACAACACCTCTTCCTCCTCCTTTTATCCTTTACAAACATCACCAACACCTCCAGATCATCATAGTCGAAAATCATCATCAAAAAATAATGATACATTATCATTGTCGAAATTAGGTTTTTTTGGTGGTGAAACGTCAGAAAAATGATGAAACCAATAAAACAACGTTGAAACCAGTTTCTGTGTTGGTGGAATGTCTGAAAAATGATGATTTTTTTTTTTTTTTCATTTTTTTTTTCATCTGGAATAAAATAAATGATGAAACCTTTTTTGGTTTCATCAAATTTTAGAAAAACTAAACAACGTTGAAACCAATTTTTGTGTTGGTGAAAACAGTAAGTTTTATAGAAACCAAATTTGGTTTCATCTGATTTGTGCCTAAGTTTTACCGTGAAACCAAAGTTTAATGGTGAAACAATACGTTTATGTTGAAACCAAATTTGGTTTCAACTAAATTTTTCCTAGTTTTTTCAATTTGGTGTATTTGGTTTCTTCGTTGAAGTTGTGCTGGTGAATTTCATCTGATTTGTGTCTTTTTTGGTTTCATCAAATTTTAGAAAAACTAAACAACGCTGAAACCAATTTTGTGTTGGTGAAAACATTAAGTTTTATAGAAACCAAATTTGGTTTCATCTGATTTGTTCTTACTTTTTTGCCGTGAAACCAAAGTTTAATAGTGAAACAATACGTTTATATTGAAACCAAATTTGGTTTCAACTAAAATTTTCCTAGTTTTTTCAATTTGGTGCATTTGGTTTATCATTGAAGTTGTGTTGGTGAAATACAAATTTTATGTTGAAACCAAATTTGGTTTCATCATTTTTAGTTCAACTGCTGCTGAATCTTGCTCCATCTCAAGCCGTCAATGTTTGGTCTAAGGCTACATCCTTTTTTAGGATAGTTTTGTAATTGCTAGTAAATGAACATTTTTTCTTTCGGTTTTCTCTTTTACATTTGCAGGTGCATACTATCACCTTCTCTCCCCTTTTTATGCCTATCAATCTCTATTCCACCACTTACTTCATCTTCCACACTTGTGATTCTGTTAACTGTATCTTGTTCTTTACAATCTCTGTTTTCTCTTAAAATCTTTTACGCCCGCTCATCACCACCACCACAGGACAACTTCATATTATGTCTCCTGTGAAATCTATTAATTGTATTTTTAAGTTTCTGATCATTTTATAACAATCATCACCACCACCATCATCCAACTCGATTTTAGAAATTCTTAAGATAATTTGATTTTGTGCAAGAAAACAAAATCAGTTTTGGGACGAAGAGGAAAGAGAATAGAGCAAAAAATAGGGAGAATTAAATGAGAGTGAGCGTTTTAAAGAAGGGTAGTTTAGACTGTTGGGTTTAAATGAGTCTTTTATGACAAATTTATTTTGGTGGGTTTTTTGTTGTTAGATAGTGACACCCTTGGGGTTATAACCCAAGCCTATTTATTTATTGGGTAAAAATGCGTTTTTTCAACTTGACAAAATAAGGTTTTGTAGCTTACGTTTTCGATATCTTCTGCCTCAACTAATCTACCTCCCATACCCTTTAGTTCTCTGAAATAACAAACAGTAGCTCAGCTGACCAAGCTCAACTTTCAAATGAGCATTTGTTTAGTCGAGGCCTCAATTTTGCAATCTCAAATTCAAGTTGTCTAGCTTCTGTATCTAGGAAATACTCTCCAGAATTACATGTTGTATAATATACTTCCTGTAACAGAGAAAACAAACACAGAGAACTTGAAGATGATTAAGGGAGGGTTAGAATTAAAATGCACACACACTCAAACACAGAGAGGTGAAGTCGCCTGTTCAACAGACTGCCCTTAACTCAATATTTGCC
>JAJJMC010029784.1:12365264-12458787 GCA_023531435.1 Papaver californicum
TGGATGCCCAATGCTAAGGACTCCTGTCTTTGAACATATGCTTGCGGTGACCACTAAATCACTCTGAATTTTCTCACAATCCTAGCACACTCAGGGAGAGACCCTCAAGGCCTGTGTGAAATTGTAATTGTGCTTTAAGCCCCAAAAGAAAAGCAAAAAGAGAAGCTTTGGGATTGAGCACTTGAGCTTTATTAAACAAATCACTAAAGGATAAAATGTTCTTCTGCATGACTAATAACGAGAATCTTCATAATGGTTTTTCAAACATAGTTGCAGTAACAACTATGTACTTAAAAAATTGATTCCAATACAGAGTACAGTGTTCAATTAAGTATTCAACTAGTTAGGGTGTCAGACCGGATGAACATTTCCATAACATACGCAATTCTTTGTCTCTTTAATTTCAAAGTTAGGTAACCTGTCTAGATTTGTCTAGATTCCTACCTCACCTCATAAAAACACTTAAACAACACGTTTTATTCATGTGCTAGTCTAACACTATAATAAGAACAGATATTACAGTGGATGCAAAGTAAATGACCAACAATCTTTAGTGTCATCTTAAAGATCTCCACGGAAATTCGATTTATGAACCAAAATACCTAAACTTAAAGAAACTCAATTACTCAATCAAGGCAGAGGTTAGTTATGGCTCTGATACCAAATGATAAAAACCTAGATGCATGTTCTATTCACAATATAAGAACATACAGATTAATGCGGAAGCAGAAGAAAGGGATTATAAATACCTCCAGCCATTGATCTTGAATCCTTGAGTTTGCCCTAATTTTGGTTGCTATGAACTTCGGTGCCAAACCCTCTTTCTCAATTGTAGATGGTGTATGCCGGATTTGAGAATGGTTTTGGTGACCTTTTTGTTCAGTTTTCTATCTTTCTGAAAAACTAACCCTAGCCATCATAGAGCAGTTACCGATAGATATAGAGATGGGTTTTCTGAAGGTGGGAGAGAGTAGTGGGGCTAATGGGGCTAATGGATCACATATGCCTTTTTTTCCCCTTTATTTCAGCCCAATGAGAAAAAGTCTAACAGTGGAGGCCCCTGTTAGAACAACATAAGTTAGAACAATTTTTTTTTTTTTTTTTTTTTTTTTTTTTACAAAAATATCAGTTCAATATAACGTTAACATAAAAAAAAACACTAAGTTACCGTTTTTGTTTTTGACAATAAATGTGTGCAATTCAACAATATTAGCCATCATTGCTTTGTTCTCAGCAGTAAAACGCTCTGCATTATCCAGCATTTTATGATCCTTTATTTGACCATTACAGTTTTCAAATCTTCCGTCTGACCAATCATTGTATTTCTCATAACAAACTCGAAATCGGCAACAACTGAACTTATTATCCTAAAACAAACAACATCAAATGGGGGGCTACAAAGTGCTTCCAGTCATTCATACATGCCTCTCTTTTCTGTAACATTTCCATCTACAACAACCTTGGGTCCATAAACACAAAGTTTGTTTCCTGACACATCTACTTCCTCACCCACATTCTTGTTCTCTAAAATTTGTTCTTCTACAACCTCTTCTAACACATCTTCTTTCTCAAACACATTTTCATTCTCTAACGGACCTTCCTCCTCGTCCTCTTCATCATACACCAAGGGACCATCAGATAACCCAAACATAACCAGACGATTTGCGTCTCTATGCCATATGATGTTTTCACACACTTGTGCTTGAAATTTTATGGAGTCACTCGACCAAACAATACGTCGAACAAAAAATAATAATTTAAGTTTGTAATTACTTCATACCTTTTGATCAAAAACTTTGATAATCTCAGCATGGTGTGTTACACGTTCGCAGGTCACCCATTGTATATGGGGACGCCAATGTCGAGTCACGGTCTTTTGTCCAAACTTTCTAACCAATTCCGGCAAGATTTCCAAACCCCAAACCTAAGTGCAAAAGGGAAAACATTTAAAACATCGATCACAAACAATGAGACAATTATAAAAGGCGGTTGGAGTTGATTTCTGAAGTAAGGCACAAAACATATTCCATAAGTAAAGAAACTCATGCAATAACAATAGAATAACTGTCTTAGCGACGGGAAATCATTTCCTAAGATAATAAAGCTGGAATTGCCATTTAGGACCGCACATCAGAGTATGACGTACAATGTTTTTATTTTTTAGTACGTCTCTTTCATGTTATGTCATAAATGAATTTATAAAGGTCAAAACTTCAATAAGTAAGATCAATAAGAATCATATGACACACCATAAAACAGTTCAGAAATCTACGTGGAAGCAAAAATCTAAGTATACAAACTCTGTGAACATAAACAATCGACCAACATGTCAACTGGGAAACAACCAATATGCCATACACACCCTTTTAAAGATGCACCTAACTAAATTCAGTAACAACTCAATTAGTGTTTGGAGTTGAAAGGGTTCAATTTATCCATTTTACAATATCATATATTCATTTGAAAACCCAAGAGCAGGAACATGTCACATCGAGTAATTTATCAATCAAGGAATCTAATCTTTAAGACCAACTACTTGTCTTAACCACCACAAAACTTTCACATGAGCTTCTACTTGTCTTATACCCTTTTCAAATTTCTCACGTTTGAACTAAACATGCACTTGAATTAATTCATACTTTTGCTCAAATTCAGTTCGAAAAATTCAAGAATATTCAAAAATAATTCACAATTTCAAAAAATTCCAGTTCAGAACAACATCAATCATGCATAAAATATAAACCCAACGGATTCTTACCTGGAGGACATGGACCGTTCGTTGACTCTTGTACGTCACCAACTTTCCAACCGGATGATTCTTTTTGACTTGATGAACTAAGGCTTCGTTAGTTTTCACAATAGTTAATTAAAACGTTATTTCAGCCCAAGGATGAGAGTTGAAATCGACGAGGTTGTCCACCAAGTGCCAATGATTATACTTAAATACTTTGTCGTCTGCCCGCAGAAAAGAAAAAATATTCGTACTTCCTTTCCCAGGACATACCGATGCACAACATATAGTAGCGACAATTTGGCCTTATCATTAGAATCTAATTTGGATCTTCCAAAAAGTAAATCCTTCAAATGTTGTCCCTTTACAGATTTTTACACGTTGGAGAAATACTTGGTCTTATGGAAGGGCTTCATTGAGGGACGGACAAATTTATGGGTGGATTTCGTAAAACTAAATCCTGAGATCAAGTTAAACTATCTCCTTCCAAATGATATTTCTTTTCCACAGACCATGATCCGTATTTCTTCTACTTTACTCTCACCACCTCTATCACCCATGTCGATCTTCCTAGTCATTAAGAAATGAACTAAGCACCCAGATAACTTTTTTGTTTGGGACTATCCAGTAATGGGCCAATTATATTTGACCTAAACACGGCTTTCTCATTAGCAAACAGCAGCGCACAAACACTAGTTGTAACATTCGTACTAGAGTAAGTAATTACATGGCATCTACCGCCCATGTACCTGGCAGGGTGAAGATACATCCTACAAAATAGAATTAAATAGTTACACCACAACAACATACAAGTCCTAGTAATTAAGTGTTTAAGTCAGGCAACACGAACATTAAAAAGATAAATACTCGTACATTCCAACTAATCCAATTATTACGGCCAAACAAACCTACCATTGTAGGGGAGTACTTTACCATCTAAGACATACATACATTTAAGAACTTGACAGGTGATAGATACATTTTTGTGTGTGATTTGATCTCAATTATATGTATTGTTGGTACTCTATTTTGTATTTATTATGGTTTTTTATTTCTTTGTAGGTGTTTTTGGAGAAATGTTAAAGGCATCCTCACATTGGATTAAGGCACCCACTCTTTGGATTAAGGCACCCAAGTTAAAGGCACCCAACATTTTGAATGCACGTTTTGGGCGGGAAGAAAAATTTCTTTTTCACGTAACAGCAAATTTGGAAACAAGTTTTGTTTATGGAATTTTCTTTAACTTAGGAAACTGAATTGTTTGGGAAAGAATTAAAAAGAGAAAGAGATCAATTTCTTCTCTTAATATGATCAAGAATCAGAGAAAGAATCGAAATCAGGAAAGAAAATAATCAAGTTTTTTTTGGAAGTCATAATCGATGAATCAATTGAGAATTAAAGGAAAGATTGGGATGATTTGGTAATGGGTAGTATAAATAGAGGATGCTAGACAGTCCAAAGGGGGTAGAGGAGATTGGGGAAGCTTAGAATTGCTCGAAATCACGAGAAGAAAGCTAACAGACGAACAAAAATTTCTGCTGCTGCCAAGGAAGAACACGAAGCATGCTACACCAGAAAACCGTCGTTCATTAAAACAGAAACTGTACTTTATTTCAAAACGCAACAGAAAATTATTTCTTGTTGCGTATTCACTCGAAATACCTTCTGTAACAGACTGAAATGTTTCCAGCAACACTTATAGTCGTATCTAATCGACTGTGTGCAATCATATTCTCCTTGTAAGCAATTTTTGAGTAATAAATAATGATTTTTGAGGATTTTGCCATTACTATGAGGAGCTAAACTTCTTCTTTGAGGCTATGGAGGAAGCTATTTTTCCAACAATTATGTGGTAAGTATTTAATTAATTTATGCAATTTATTTATGAATTGCCTTGGTTAAAAATTGATTCAAAAGATTTTTTTTAAGCAATTGTGATTCCGTTAGATGGTGCATGCCTCGGATTAGGTCCCTAGATGCTCCATGCTTTTGTTATACAGTTGTTGTTTTGAAAATCTATTTTTGCAATGATTTAGAATCAAATTAAAATGTCAGAATTGCGTGATTAAAATTATTATCACTTTGAAATTGGAAAATAGTGGAATCCTAGCCTCAGTTTTCTCTCAACCTTATAAAAAATATTTGAGTTTTCATACTTTTAGTTTTAGAAATTAAATTTAAAATCAATCTTCACAAGTCTGAGTAACGAATCTTTATTTACCACTTTAAAATTACATCAATTTTTGGACGACGCGGACTTGTTTTTAGATTTTTTTTTAGGTTAATTAGTTTAGTTAGATTTTTTTTTATTATTATTTTTACTTTGTTCTATTTTACGTTTCTTTTGGTATTTCTCTTTTTGCTACAGGTTTTGGATTTTTGATCGAAAGGAAAGTGAGCCAAAGTTTTGGAATTAAAGTCAAAGATTTGGAATTAAAGCTAAAGACTTGGAGCTAAAAGCTAAAGATTAAAAGAATGAAAAAGAAGACGAAGAATATTTTAATTAGATTTAATTAGATTTTATTTTATTTTATTTTTAGAAAACTGTATTAGGATTTTAATTATTTCTGTATTTGTTTTTGGACACTTCGCTTTGGACTTTGGACTTTTTGGACTTTATTATTATTTTTAACCCTACGGAAGGGTAGTATTAAGTATAAACTCCTACAGGGAAGGACGACAATTACGATATTGTCTCGGCCCCTCGGGTTCGCACACTGACACAGGAGTTGGTGGCCCGAGTCGACTTCAACCGATTCATCGCCCGTCTGGTACGGGAGGTAAGATTCGATCAACCCACGAATCCCCTGCAAGTGGGTTTACTGTATTCCTTCGTATGCATATATGCTGAGGAACTGAAAACGGACTTACTTTTCTAGTAAAGGGCAAGAACTGGCCATACAAGATAAGGACTCGGATTTCATCACCGTTTCCTTCTTGCCCGCCTTAGGAACACGTTACCTAACGCGAACCTAATCCTTAAAATTTGACTAGAAAGAAGACCGATAGGGTATCGAGCTTATTGGAAAATCATTCAAAAGGATTGTATTGGTTGCTTTGTTAGCCTAACTCGAAGTTCGAAAAGATTATTTTAAGTTGATTAGCGCCGCCTTGTAACCCAGGGAAACGTTGTCAAAGAGACAGGGTTATCAAAGCTCCTTAGAGCTTATCCTCTTTCTCTTCGACTTAATCTAATTCGGATCGTCCTAAGAGGTTTGCTAAAACTGTAACTAGTTGTCTTTTGAAAGAATAGAAGCTGGTCTAGAAAACAATCTAAGTGGAGCCATCATGCTTTTTGTTTGCTAGATTCAATAGGTTTGATTTGGTTGAGTCGGCCTTGTTTGTGTATGTTTAGAACCCCTTCCTGTTAGGATTTATTTTCTTAGATTTTTGTAAATTTATTAGGAACTTTTTGTTAGAAAATGTCGAACTGGTATTATGAAGACCAATACAATGAATATCAGACTGAATTTCAAAATAGACATTATCAGTACTATCAACATGCTGCGGATAGAAATCGGGACCATCATCAACCTTCTAGAGGTTATTACTCATACCAAGGTGATCCCAATTATTATTCATACATACACCCGTCTTATGAACATGAAAATGAGCAAAATTCGAGATATTTGTCTTGGAGAGATACCTTAGAGAAAATGCAACCTAGCACTCATCATGAACCTATTACACCTCTACAACAAGCCCTCAAGCTGCTAGCTGAAAGTACAAAGCAATTCAATGAGGATAGCAAGAAGAGGAGAGAAGAGTATGAGAAAATCCGATTAAGATCGAAAGAAATGGCTGCAAAGAACCAGATTGAACTAAATAATCTTATGTCCCAATATAGTGCTACCCCTGATAGTTATTCACCAGGTCAAGAGGACGAGGATAGAATTGGTAACACTACTTATTTAGACGAGGTTCAAACATCTTCATATTATTATGATGATGAGGATAGTATTGGTGAAGAACTTGAAATATACGGGCAGAGTGATCAAGAAATTGTCACTCCAGTTGTGTTTCACGATGAGAGTGTTATTTATAGTTCAAATTCAAATAATTTTAATGATTATTCACCTATTCAAAAGGAAGAGGATTTGACTAGAAATACCACTGGTCTAGACAATGTAGAAATTTCTTATTTTGAAATCAATAATGGTTTAGAGGAACGGGTTTATCCTAAGACTAGTGATTTGGAGTCTGACGACTCGAAGACAATAGTCTCTGATGAAGACGATAGACTCGTAGAGATTTTAAATATGAGTGAGGATGCACCAACAGATTATAACCTAGATGAAGAAATTGACCATTTTCGGGAATCTGACGATCTAGAAATTAGGGAAATTGTGATTGGTCTATCTAGAGACACCAAAAACTTCAAGTTTGGGGGTGACTATCATTCTCCATGTGCTTTACCTTTATCTCTTAGAAAGGTCCCTAATTTGGGACTTGATATATGTACCTCTACTGTTTTACAGTCTTCAAACTAGATTCCCTGAGCCTGTTGATGTCCAGAAAGAAGTTCAGTTTATAGAAACCCATCCTCTGGTCGATATGGTTTACCTAGGCAGTAGTACCAAGATTGAATTTGTTTTCCCACCAAAATGTTTTCATCCATATGTGGGAACGTTAGAATTTCAAATGTGTCAGTTATTAAGTTTTGAGACTAAGCCTAATTATTTTAGGAGATTAGAATCGACACATTTGTTTAAAAATGACCACCTTCATAGTAGTCAACTGTGTGAGTCAAATTTGATTGACTTTAAGGATCCACAATTATTCAGGTTATTATTATGTGCTTCTAAGTTCTTAGTTGAGTTATTCCAGACTCTACAACCTGATTCTTTTGATCCTGTCTACGAGGAGATCCAGCCCATGAAAATATTTTATCTAGACCCTGTTATAGAGCCTGAACCTGAACCTGAACCACAGCTAGAAGTAGTTGTCGTAAACAGAAAACTAAATAAGGGTGTGCTCGGTTTGTTCATTTTCTTGGCTTGTTGTTGTTTCCTCTTATTTGTGATAGCCCTATTTGATTCAGATGACCCACAGTTGTTCCGACTATTACTATATGATTTTATGAGGTGACTAATTCTTTCTAAGTCTGGATGAAGACTTTAAACTTAGCACTTCCTAGGAGGTAACCCATGTTCATGCGACACGGTGATATCTTTCCTTAGCTCTTTTCCTTCGATTGGTAACAGTTTCTCCTTGTTCATGCTCTTAATCATTCATCTTTAGAAACATTGAGGACACTGTTTGATTTAAGTTTGGGGGTAAGGGAGAAACTTTTTAGTCGAATAATAAAGCTCTAGAATTTAGAAACTTGTGAACACTTCAGGGTGACACTAACCATTCTAGGTAGATGGAAACTTAGCTCTGTTTCTATAGGAATTGGTGTACCCAGTGAAAGGGTCTATTCATAAAAGGACAGAGTACAGGTGTTAGAAATAACATGATAGTTGTCACTACATCTCGGAGTCTATCACTACCATATCACTTTCTGTTTTTACTTTTGCAAATTTGTGTTTCTCTAAGTGATTTGGTGGGGCCCAGTATCAAATTGTTATCGGCGTCGGGATGAAATAGAGTGTTTTGAGATCAAGCCCCATTATTATGAAAAAAAATAATAAAAAAATAATAAAAATTTATATATATATATATGAAAAAAAAGGAAAAAAAAATAATAGTGAAAAAAAAAATTATTATTATTATTAGAAATTCGTGTGGGTTCTCCCTGTCTTCGTCGCCTAAGTAAGCGTGGAATGTAGGATCCATAGGAACTCAAGTATAGACTAGTTGAATTGATATTAATATAAGATTTAAGAACAATGGGTGCGTATCTCAAATTCATTAGGTGTCATCCTGGTAATGACCTTCAGACAGATATGGGAAACACCGTTCACCTTAGTCAACACGTGCAACCTTCATATTTTTCATGTTCATCTTCTAAATCTTTTCATGTGATTGAACTGTGATAGATTCTGAGACTTGTGGTTAAACGATTATCTGAGTAGAGCTCTGTTGTCTTATATATGAATTTTAGTATGCTTGAGTAAACACTCGTGTACAACAATTGGAATCGTATAGGGTAATGATTCCCATAGCCTAAGAATTGAGTAAGCCAACTAAATAGCTTGTTTAGTTTCTATCCTTAATTTTTCACGAGTCGCTAAAATCTGGAGTAAAGGTTTTGTGGGTATACCTCTTGTAAGCCCTCACGAGACAAAACTCGTCCACTAGGGACACCTATGGGTTTAACGGCTTATTACATATGCTAAATGTAGTCGCGATTCCTGCGAAAGTGAGTTAGAATTTTATTTTCTAGATTAGATTTGCTCGAGGACTAGCAAATAATAAGTTTGGGGGTATTTGATAGACACATTTTTGTGTGTGATTTGATCTCAATTATATGTATTGTTGGTACTCTATTTTGTATTTATTATGGTTTTTTATTTCTTTGTAGGTGTTTTTGGAGAAATGTTAAAGGCATCCTAACATTGATTAAGTCACCCACTCTTTGGATTAAGGCACCCAAGTTAAAGGCACCCAACATTTTGAATGCACGTTTTGGGCGGGAAGAAAAATTTCTTTTTCACGTAACAGCAAATTTGGAAACAAGTTTTGTTGATGGAATTTTCTTAACTTAGGAAACTGAATTGTTTGGGAAAGAATTAAAAAGAGAAAGAGATCAATTTCTTCTCTTAATAGGATCAAGAATCAGAGAAAGAATCGAAATCAGGAAAGAAAATAATCAAGTTTTTTTTGGAAGTCATAATCGATGAATCAATTGAGAATTAAAGGAAAGGTTGGGATGATTTGGTGATGGGTAGTATAAATAGAGGATGCTAGACAGTCCAAAGGGGGGAGAGGATATTGGGGAAGCTTAGAATTGCTCGAAATCACGAGAAGAAGCTAACAGACGAACAAAAATTTCTGCTGCTGCCAAGGAAGAACACGAAGCAGGCTACACCAGAAAACCGTCGTTCATTAAAACAGAAACTGTACTTTATTTCAAAACGCAACAGAAAACTGTTTCTTGTTGCGTATTCACTCGAAATACCTTCTGTAACAGACTGAAGTGTTTCCAGCAACACTTATAGTGGTATCTAATCGACTGTGTGCAATCATATTCTCCTTGTAAGCAATTTTTGAGTAATAAATAATGATTTTTGAGGATTTTGCCATTACTATGAGGAGCTAAACTTCTTCTTTGAGGCTATGGAGGAAGCTATTTTTCCAACAATTATGTGGTAAGTATTTAATTAATTTATGCAATTTATTTATGATTAATTGCCTTGGTTAAAAATTGATTCAAAAGATTTTTTTTAAGCAATTGTGATTCCGTTAGATGGTGCATGCCTCGGATTAGGTCCCTAGATGCTCTATGCTTTTGTTATACAGTTGTTGTTTTGAAAATCTATTTTTGCAATGATTTAGAATTAAATTAAAATGTTAGAATTACGTGATTAAAATTATTATCACTTTGAAATTGGAAAATAGTGGAATCCTAGCCTCAGTTTTCTCTCAACCTTATAAAAAATATTTGAGTTTTCATACTTTTAGTTTTAGAAATTAAATTTAAAATCAATCTTCACAAGTCTGAGTAACGAATCTTTATTTACCACTTTAAAATTACATCAACAGGGAATCCTCAACGTTGGAAAAAACACACAATACCGTACAGTCATTTATTACAACAATAAGCAGAATCTGACTTCTAAACTTTATCCAAATTCTAATCCAAGTTACGACTTTACTAATTATTATACTTAGTAAATTTCTTATGTCAATCTCTAATAATACAAAAAAAAAAAGAAAAAAGTAAGTACACTTAAAAGAACAAGTACATAAAAAGATTGGTTATCCTTTATAGGCTTACTGCAATCTATCTACCTTTCTACACCATCTTTAGATACCCCTCTTTTGTCCTCTAGACTCACATGTTCCACTCTTTTGTCCATATAATCAAAAAAAATCCTTTTTTGATGACGTTTCCTCTTCCTTCCTGAAGGACCTGAACTCATAACTTGGAACCTACAAACATAATATAGTGGATTAATAATGATATATTGGTAATTTAGATTAAATCTTTACCCGTAATATATTTATTTAGCCACACCCATTCAAGCATTATTGAATTTTTTTATCATTGGTATGATTTGGGAAAAATGCCCCAAATTTCATAACAACCCTATATTGGATACAAAAACCACAAATTAGAATACTGCACGAGGAAATAAAGATTTAAGGAAACATACACAAAGTAGACATATACATCCAATCATACTAAAATTGATCAACCAAAAAACCTTATATGGTTATTCACATAGCTATCTCTAAATCAACCGTTATTAAACCACTACATTTGACAACACCAAATTGTAATACTCATCAATTAGATATCATGAACATATACGAAAATGCAGACATACAAACTCATTCAGCCATAGTACTGAAAAGGACCACACAACCCTTGACTAAACCCACTAACTACATGGTGACCGGGAGAGGCATAAAACTAATGACAAACACAAAACCAAACATTATGACTTCAGATGAAGTACTATAACCCAAAAATTATCATACGCAACCAATCCTAGATAACAACAATAACAAGAGCATGAACGAATTGGACAGACTTTAAACGGAATATAAATGCTATAACTCAATCGATCTCACATCCTATAGTGTACAAATAAATCAATTTTTTAACATGTATGAAAAATCCAAAGAGAAGGTTTCAACCTAAGTTGACATATCAATCAACAAGAAAACAATAAGTAATCCAGGTATTCCTAACATACCCCTTTCAGAAGAAAAATAAGCAAGAGATTTCCCACAACTCACTATCTTCTAAACATAACTTCACCAACAAATGTTCGCCTTTTCAGAAAAATAAAACTCTAAATACAGGTATTAAAGGTGACGACATTGAGTGAAACAAAAAAGAAACCAAAATAAAAGGAAAAAACCATGTTGATCATAACCCTTACAACACACAGTTCCATCTCAAGAATCCTATTTTTAGAAATTTTCGAAAATCAGTTTTGATTCTTTCATTTCTTATCTTCATGTTTTATGTTTTTGTTTTCATTTTTCCTGATGGTATTCATTTTTCCTGATGGTGCATAAATACTTTATATATGTATGGGTGACAGTGAGATGTAATAGCCTGATATGCTTTCAACCACGAGCAGACAGAGCCTTGTTTTACAAAAGAGAGAGATAACCAAAAAAGAAAGAAAAGGAAATTCACATTACATTTTGAGTGCACAAAATGAAATCAAAAGTTTCCTTAGTTGTTACCAACTAAATGAAAACAAACACAACCAAAGCGAGTAAACCCACTTGCAAAGAACCGATAAAAAATACAAGAATCGATTTCTCTCTAGATATGGGGGTTTAGAAATGATGGAATCTGCATTTGTTCATGAGCTCGTTTAAGTGACTAGGAGAACTGTTGAACATTGTGTACCACATGTACGCTCTTGAAAGGGACCATCTTAGCTCTTGGTTTGTCCAGTTATGAGTTGGAAGGTGTTGAAGGAACATCACCACCTCTTAAAAATCAAGTTTTTGAAGTTTATCCGACCACTACAACTTGTGATGTTGAAATTTCAAGTAACATGTATAATTCATGATTAATGAGAATATATTGATGTGAAATTAGGGAAGAAATTTTAATTTACTGTTAAAAGAAAACTGGCAAAAAAGGAAGATATACAGAGACTGAATTTGGTTCAGAGAAAATACAGATCCACATTTCGGTACACTAAGCTATCATTGTTGCCTCTATTGCAACCTTGCCAGAGTACAAAACCTTCCCTGATTTTTCGCCATCTCCCCATAATTCTGGCAAAGCTTCTGTGATGTTATGAATGTTATCAAGAGCATAATGTGCACCTTTGATTCGCTGAGAAGTGCCGACCTACAAAAATTCATGGAATCAGGTAACTTTTAGCACCTTTAAGAGCCTTTCTCTATTATAATGCAACAAAAGTATTGTCGCTTATCTTTATTAGATTACTTAAAAAGTACAGTGTGGAAACCGATAAGTTTTCCTGACTGAATATTGCGAACACTATCATCGAAGAATACCGGCAAAGAAAAGAAAACAACACATTAGTAATTAGTAACTAATCAAATTACTTTAACTAACAATTCGTAACTCCATTTGGTATACATCTTCAATGAACGAACTTTTTTGAATAAATCGAAGAACCTAATGGATAAAAAGATGTACCCTAAACTTATTGTTCTCTTAAGATTGATGTTGGCTATCTCAAGAGCTGTTCAAAGGCAGCTTCAGACAGTTTGTAAAGTACTTGTGTCTTAGGAAGTATTGATTAGGCATTAGGTTGGGAACACCATCTCTGGTACCCGCTCCATACTAATACAAATCAGTGAAATTACCATCTATAGTACCGGCTATTTTATACATAAAAACACCACATCCACCTTCTCCAACACAATTCATACTACTATATCAAAGAAATCAGAACATAACAGGCATATATGTATGTAAAGTTTTGAATACTCATTGAGAAAATTTGTCAAACAGTTCCTACAATATACTTTCTTTACTTAAACTTCCCCAATACAAAACCTCACTTAGCTTCATAAAATATAGCCAAATAGATCTATTAAATTTATCCAATGATAACCATCCAACTGATTTTTTAACTTAACAGATCATTCAATTTCAGGAATAACAAACAGATCATTCAATTTCATACAAAACACATAAATAAATCGCAACCAAACTATTGCAGAAAACGGAACTCTCTACAGAGTTTAAACTTGAAAACTTATTAAATTAAAAACCAATAAGCTAACCGAAAAACACACAAGTAAATAAACAGACACGCTAACACAACACATATTATGAAGCAATTTATATACAAACTAATTAAGATACAAGCCTAAGGCACGATTGCAGATGTAAAATACCCTTTAGAAAGTCAAATTAATCACACCAATTGAAACCAGCCAATAAGAAACAAACCGATAAACAAAATTGAACGACCAGTGAGTAACCTAGGTCCCAAATATCATTGACTTGAAGAGAATTTTAAACCCAACCATATAACTGACAGATTCAAAACCTTATAAAAAATGTAGGATTGAAAAATATTTGATCACAGAAAACTCAAACGGAACAAACCATAAAAAGAACAAAAATAAGAACCTGTGAGAATTAAAATTAAGGGAGAGCAGGGTCACAAAATGTTTGAATATCTCTACAAGAAGAACAAGAAAATAATTTGTTTAAAATACTAGCCTCACGGATAATTAAATTGTCAAATTCAATGTTTTTGTTATTCCATTATAAAATACCAAATCAGGACACCAAATTTCCGTAAGAAGTTAAGAAAAAACTAAAAAGAAGAAAAAGAAAATAAATTAGTTTGTGAACAAAAACCATCCTAGAAGAAAAATTTGATAGCACTAATATATAAAACAAAAACACTACTTTATGTATAAACTGAACAATATACGAATCAGAAAGCAAGTGAATTTTATAGAATTCTGTTTCTAAAAATGAAACTCATAACATAAGAAATGAACCATGAAAACAATTCAAAGCCACTATAAACCTATTAATGTCTTTTTTATTCATCTTAATTTCCTTTCGATTGAACTGCTACACTCTAATAACTAATGGTTAAAAGATTAGAGACCGTACAAGATGCAATGATTTTACCTAGATTTTTGTCCATTAGGCTTCGTCACATAAGTACCCTAGTTGAGCAAAAGCCGAATTTCACCACTTTTAAGTGACAACACCGGGATCCAGAGATAATAACTGGTAAAGAGAGTTTGAGTAGTGGTGAATAGTTTAGTCAAACATTCTATTACTCCATATTCCTGCATCATCCATAACAAATAAAACAACACTGATTTTATAGGCGAAATCATCAACTGAAAGAAACAAGACAACGTTATCCTTGGAATAGTTGTTCCCCATCTTCTTGATTGAGTCATTATGAATATAATTCAAACAAATGGAAAAATCAATCCTAAATTATAAAATCCCTTATCTTAGAACTGCATGTCTTCTAATATTAGGTTTAAGTTAGTTATTCGTGAGATAGTTTAAAATTACGTAGGGGAAAAAGAAAAAAAAAAAATCCGAGTAGTTTTAGGAAGATTAGTTAAAGTATATACATATAGTTAGGGTTTTATTGGTGTTTTATATTTTCCGGAAGAACTTAAAATAGAAAAAACGCACACAAAATAGAGAAGAAAAGAATTTCAGCCATTAGAGAAGAAAAGGGGTTGGTTTTGTTTCCTTGCTTCACATACCAGGTAAGTTTTCTATCTCTTATACTCATTGTAAATTGACTTAACAAATCTAAATCATCTTAGGGAGCTACAGAGAATTAGGGTTCAGAGTAAGTTTAATTTACGTTTCTTTTCTAATTTTCCCGTTAGATTGTTATGAAATTTGAATATATTGTGTTAAACTGAGTTATAAAACTACTGTAAGAGTTTCATGAGGATCGGGTTCAATTTACTACTGCAAAGATTGAATAATCTGAGACTCCAATGTGCTCAACTGTTTGTATGGTTTCTCAATATCCGTATATCGGATTGAGCTAAAATTTTAGTATGATGTTTGTATACATGTAGGTAACGTACTGTAGATATTTCATTAAGATCTAAGCATTTTAGGTACCTCAAATCATAAGAGAATCGTGACTAAATCCTGTGTGTTGATGCTGAAAGCAGTCATGTTGTAATGTATATAACTCTGTATTAAACCGTTGGAATGAGCTGAAAATTTATTATGATGTTTGTATACATGTAGGTAACCTACTGTAGAAATTTCATGAAGATCTGAGCATTTTAGGTACCTCAAATCATAAGAGAATCGTGACTGAATCATGTGTGTTGATGCTGAAAGCAGTCATATTGTAATGTGTATATTATGTAATAAACCGTTGGAATGAGCTGATTTTTGGATATGAGTAACCCATTTTTTTTCAGATGTTTAAATTTCAAGACAAATGGATCATAGGAAGTACCCCAAAACCCCTTGCATTGTTGACTGCGTCTACAGATTTGCACCACCGATAGTTTTAAGGAATGTCCTGTGTCTCCAAATCCAGCCGTTAGATTGTCCTGTAAATGACAAGTCTGTAGAGTCACCTGTAAGTGACAGTTAGTATGCCTGTAAGGTTCTGTCACAACTTATAAGTGTGAGGATCTGTAGTGATTCCTGTTAGTGACAATTATATATTGATTGATGTTTACGGTATGCGACAGTTAGCTTAGTATTATTGATTTGAGTAGGAACAGTTGTGTTAGACTGTGACAGATTTCAATAGACTCCTGTGCACACTCACCTGGTATAGACGATGCAACTTTTGAGTGTAAAAGTTATACAACAAGATATCACTGGGTAGTAATAGTGGTTGTTGTATTTGTATTTCATCTGTTTGAGACTCTTAGTTGGCTCGACTCCCAGATGTTGTTGGGAGATGAACGAGGGGTCGCCTGGAAGATATTGATCTATTATCTTGAATGGGATCGATAACACTGATTTTCTGAAGCACGGTTGGGAATTAAGTGGACTACGCAAGAGTTGGTACGTGTCATAGTACGGTTAAAGATAGAAATTATAGAGATGGGATGTCGATTAATTCCGTGGGTGGGAAATCTGTTTTATTACTACATGTCAACCTCTATTTTTGGTGTCTCCGTGTCTTATGCATAGTATGAGGTTCTGTAAATATTTTTAGTCGTCGGATCTATTATTTTACACAGAGATACTCCTATAAACCATTTTCGTATTTTGTCGCCATCTCAAGGATTTTGGGTTCGCTAGGTTATTTTCAGGGAACGGTGGCCGCGGAGCAACCTAACTAGTAGAACGAATTTTTGTTCCGGAAAGCTACGTCATCTTTGTCTTCAAGGTGCTTAAACAGCCAAATGTTTTTATAGTTTGTTTTTTGTCTAGACTTATTTACTTTAAGTAAGATTCTTATCGTTTAACTTATATAACCGACCTGCGTGTCAAAAATAGACTTTTGTTTTAAAGATCTTTTATAACTTCGTCATTTTTAAATATGATTTTTTAAACCTATTATTTTCAAGAGCCCCACACGATAGCCGGATCTCCATTTGTTGGCTTAAAGGTTTGAGTGTGTAAAGTAATCCATGAGTATGTCACACTTCTATTTTAGGGCGGCCGACCTAGAATTAAGAGGTGGGGCGTTACAAAGTGGTATCAGAGCTTTTGGTTACGGAAAATCCTTGGGAGCGGGTGTAGGGTCTTGTTGTTTCACATAGGCACAAATTATTTCTAGGAGCACAGTGATTTTTTTTTCTTTTGATGAAACTGTGTATTGATTGTTCCTTGTTTTCTTTGTCTTTAAAAGAATGGATGGAGATAAGAACAATGGGATTCGAGGCCTCGGTAGACTTAGAGGTGCTACTGGGCGAGGTTGTGGCCGAGGCCGTGGAAAAGATGAGAATCTGACTGAGACTTCCGTTGAAGAGAGTGTTGAGTATCCTCATTATGGGGGAAACCATAATTCTAGGTATGATACGAGGTCTGGTAGTAGGACTAGGTCCTCTGGTAGTTCCAAGACGATTCGGGTTGACGGAGGTGAAGCCGAACCTCAGGTTATAACTCTAGAAAATCTCTAGACGATGATGAATAATGCGATTATAGCAGCGCTAAATCAGAGGCTTGGACCACGTGAAGGCAGGGAGAATGTAGAGACTGCAGCAAGGAATGAACCACTCCCCAGTGAGAGACACCAAAATGGGAAGTCTTGGGTTCATTATTATCAAGAGTTTCTGAAGATGAAACCACCTACATTCAGTGGAATGGGAGGTGCAATCGAAGAACATCAATGGTGCAACAGAATGGACAAGATACTATCTCAATTTGACTGATCAGGAGCATTTAAGCAGAGAATGGCTGTGTTTCAACTGGAAGAAAATGCAGCAACCTGGTGGGATTCCATGAGTATGACAGTTGATCATATGGAGTGCCAGTGGATAGTTTTCAAACAGTTTTCCTTGAGCATTATTTCCCTCCCGTCGAACGTCAGGAGATGATCAGATAATTCGATAACCTAAGACAGAGAGAGGATCATACGGTTGTGGAGTATGAGTGTGAGTTTGATCGACTTTCCTTATTTGTTGCTCACCTCATCCCTACAGAAACAGATCGAATTGCGAGGTTTTTGAGTGGTTTGAATGGTGCGATTGCTCGTCGTATCATTGCAAACCCTAGTTTTGATACGTATGCCAAGGTTGTGAATTTTTTTTAGGGAACATTGCTTGAGGATTCAAGAGGAAAAGAAGAAGAAAACTAGCAAAGTGGATACTAGGGGTACGGGAAAAGGGAGATTAAGGATGGGAATGCTAGTGATCAGAAACGTCATTTCCACCAGGGTAATCAGGGTTGAAAGAAACCACGAGCAGACGAGGGGAATAGTAATATTGGTGCCATAGTCCGAACCCCTCAACCAATGAGATCAGAGGGATACGTATTTAGGGGACCATGTTATCACTGCCAAGAACAAGGACATAAGGCTCGTGATTGTCCAAAAAAGGGCAAAACTCTAGCGAAAAATGAACGACGTCAAGGATAGAACCAGCCACAGGGACGAGGGCCTCAGCCTCGGTTGAATGTTGTCATGCCTCGGAATGGTGAGGAACCGGCGGTAATGCTGGAAGGTACCTTATTTATTCACACTCGTCATGGTAGAGTATTGTTGGATACTGGAGCTACCCATTCTTTTATATCTGTTATGTTTGTGAAAACGTTGCATGTTGTGTTAGAGAAGTGGTCTTATGTTGTTTCATCACCGATGGGTGGTTCAACATCTATCGATCACATGTTTAGGTCATGAATTATTCGTATGGGCACTACAGATTTTGCTGCAGACCTTTTTGTTATGAATTTAGATATGTACGATGTGGTCTTAGGCATGGACTGGCTTGCGGCTCATCATGCTAGGTTAGAATGTTATGCTAAGACAATCACTTTTATTATTCCTGAGGAGGGTGAGATTGTCGTGTCCGACTTGATGGGGAGTTCACAACAGACCAGTAGGTTTTGTAGTGCTTTACTGGAGGGGTCATCATCAGAGACTACACCTTTGGGGTCTATTGAAGTGGTATGTCTGTATCCAGAGGTGTTTGGGGAGATACCTGGTTTGCCACCGCAGAGGGAGGTAGATTTTTGTATTGAACTGGAATCAGGCATTGCACTTATAGCCAAAGCCCCATACCGTATGGAACAGGTGGAGATGAGCGAACTGAAGAAACAAGTGGAGGAATTGTTAGGTCAAGGTTTCATTAGACGAAACAGTTCTCCATGGGGTGCACCATTGTTGTTTGTGGTGAAAAAGGACGGGTCGTTGAGAATGTGTATTGACTATCGAAAGTTAAATGAGATTACAGTAAAGAACAAGTATCCTTTACCAAGGATATACGATTTTTTTGATCAACTAAATGGTGCAAAGTGGTTTTCCAAGATTGATCTAAGGTCTGAGTATCATCAGGTAAGAGTTCGTGAAAGTGATATTCCCAAGACAGCTTTCGTGACTCGTTGTGGCTCATTTGAATTTTTGATAATGCCTTTTGCATTGACAAATGCACCGGAAGTATTCATGGATTTGATGAACCGTGTGTTTCATGAATTTCTAGATAGTTTCGTGATTGTGTTCATAGATGATATACTGATTTACTCTAAGACTTCCGAAGATCACGAAAATCATCTTCATCAGGTACTTAAGACTTTGAAAGTGCATCAGTTGTATGCCAAGTTCGAGAAGTGTGGGTTCTGGAAGAAAGAAGTGAAATTTTTGGGTCACGTAGTATCAGGTTCTGGCATATCCGTTGATCCCTTTAAGGTTCAGGCCGTATCGGACTGGAAGCAACCCAGTACAGTGACTGAGATCCGTAGCTTCTTGGGGTTGGCTGGTTATTATCGTAGATTTATTCAGGGATTTTGGCTTCTGGCTGGTCCCTTGACGAACCTGACGAAGAAGGATGTTCCTTTCAAGTGGAGTGTTGAATGTGAGCGGGTTTTTTGTGAACTTAAAAGCAAGCTGACTTCTGCACCGGTTTCGATCATTCCGGAGAGTGGAGTGAAGAAAGTAATTTTTACTGATGCTTTGATTCAGGGGTTGGGATGTGTGTTGATGCAGAATGACAGGGTAGTTGCCTACGCTTCACGACAGTTAATACCTCATGAGCGAAACTACCCTACACATGACCTTGAGTTGGCCGTTGTGGTGTTTGCGCTTAAGATTTGGAGACATTAGTTGTATGGTGAGAAGTTTGAGCTCTTTTCTGACCACAAGAGTCTCAAGTATCTATTCTCTCATAACGTGGGAAAGCTAACATGGTGGCTGACGCTCTGAGCCAACAACCAATGGGAGTAGTAGATTCGTTGATGGTACAATAGTAGAGTATGTTAGGAGAGGTTGCTTGTTTTGATTTCGACATGGGTACGACTAAAGGTCGAGACTTTTTCTTTGGTATTATGGTTATCGGTCCATCTTTATTGCGTCGTATTATGGAAGCTCAAGATGAGGATGAGTGGTGTAAGAGTCAACTAGAGAAAATACAGGAAATAACGAATAAGAGCTTTGTTGTTGGCCAAAATGGTGGGTTGAGGTATCGTGAAAGGTTATACATACCAGATGTTAAGGAGTTGAGACAAACAATTTTAGATGAAGCACACCGAAGCAAGTATACTATATATCCTGGTGGTAATAAGATGTATAAGGATTTGAAGCGGCAATATTGGTGGTCTGGGATGAAGCGTGATGTAGCAGACCACGTCCGAAAGTGTCTGACTTTTCAGCAAGTAAAGATCGAACACCAAAACCCAGCTGGTAAGTTGCAGCTTTTACCTATTCCGGAGTGGAAGTGGGAAAACATATCCATAGATTATATTACTGGGTTACCGCGATCGAGTAAGGGTCATGACGCAATCTGGGTGACAGTAGATAGATTGACGAAATCAGCACATTTCTTACCTGTCAAGACAAATGATTCTGATGACAAGTTAGCTCAGTTGTACATGGGATAGATAGTTAGGCTTCATGGTGTCCCAGTATCTATCGTTTCTGACAGAGATTCATCTTTTGCATTACGGTTCTGGAGGAGTTTTCAGACATCTTTAGGGTCTTCATTGAACTTTAGCACAGCATTTCATCCTCAAACTGATGGACAAACCGAACGTGTGAACCAAGTACTTGAGGATATGTTGAGGTGCACTATTATTGATCTTGGAGGTAGTTGGATGAATCACTTACCTTTAGTGGAGTTTGCATACAACAATGGTTAACATTCTAGCATTGGCATAGCTCCGTTTGAGGCATTGTATGGCAGACCTTGTCGTTCACCTTTATGTTGGACAAAAGTTGGAGAATCCAAACTCACGGTTCCAGAAGTTATTCGTGAGACATCCGAAAAGATTGCACTAATTAGAGAAAGATTGCGCACAGCACAAAGTAGACAAAAGAGTTATGCAGACAAGAGACGCCAGGATTGGGAATATGAAGTTAGAGACCTAGTGCTTCTCAAAGTTTCACCCATGAAAGATGTGTTACGTTTTGGTAAAAAGGTAAAACTTGCTCCTCGTTTTATAGGACCATTTCCTATTGTGGAAAGGATTGGGAAGGTGGCTTACCTTCTTGCTCTACCAGAAGTGTTAGCTGGGGTTCATAATATATTTCACGTATCTATGCTTTGAAAGAATGTAAGGGATGCAGATCAACACTCGGTAATAGACTATCAGGATCTGGAACTACAGAAAGATGTATCTTATGAAGAAAAGTCGTATAGAATCATTGATCGCCAAGATCATGTCTTCGAAGGAAGACCATTCCTATGCTTAAGGTTCAGTGGCACCATCACAATGACAAGGAAGTCACCTGGGAACGTGAGGAGGACATGGTTACTCGTTACCCTGATTTCTTCAACAATCTGGTAAGTACAATTTCATTCGAGGACGAAAACTTTTCTTTTTAGGGGGAAGATTGTAAAACCCCTTATCCTAGAACTGCATGCTCTATACTATTAGGTTTAGGTTAGTTATTCATGAGATAGTTTAGCTACGTGGGGAAAAAAAAGAAAAAAAAAGTCCAAGTAGTTTTAGGAAGACTAGTTAAAGTATATACATATAGTAAGGGTTTTGTTGGTGTTTTATATTTTTTAGAAGAACTTAAAATAGGAAAAACACACACAAAATAGAGAATAAAAGAATTTCAGCCATTAGAGAAGAAAAGGGGTAGGTTTTGTTTCCTTGATTCACATACCAGGTAGGTTTTCTATCTCTTATACTCATTGCAAATTGACTTAACAAATCTAAATCATCTTAGGGAGCTACATAGAATTAGGGTTCAGAGTAAGTTTAATTTACATTTCTTTTCTGATTTTCCCGTTAGATTGTTTTAAAATTGGAATATATTGTGTTAAACTGAGTTATAAAACTACCGTAAGAGTTTCATGAGGATCAGGTTCAATTTACTACTGCAAAGATTGAATAACCTGAGACTCCAATGTGCTGAATTCAGACTCTGTACACTCAACTGTTTGTATGGTTTCTCAATATCCTTATACCGGATTGAGCTGAAAATTTAGTATGATGTTTGTATACATGTAGGTAACCTACTGCATATATTTCATTAAGATCTAAGCATTTTAGGTACCTCAAATCATAAGAGAATCGTGACTGAATCATGTGTGTTGATGCTGAAAGCAGTCATGTTGTAATATGTATAACTCTGTAATAAACCGTTGGAATGAGTTGAAATTTTAGTATGATGTTTGTATAAATGTAAGTAACCTACTGTAGAAATATCATGAAGATCTGAGCATTTTAGATACCTCAAATTATAAGAGAATCGTGACTGAATCCTGTGTGTTGATGCTGAAAGCAGTCATATTGTAATGTGTATAATTCTGTAATAAACCGTTGGAATGAGATGATTTTTGGATATGAGCAACATACTTTTCTTATGATTCATCTATATAAATTTCAAGACAAATGGATCATGGGAAGTACCCCAAAACCCCTTGAATTATTGACTGCGTCTACAGATTTGCACCACTGATAGTTTTAAGGAATGTCATGTGTCTCTGAATCTAGCCGTTAGATTGTCCTGTAAATGACAAGTCTGTAGAGTCACCTGTAAGTGACAGTTAGTATGACTGTAAGGTTCTGTCACAACTTATAAGTGTGACGATCTGTAGTGATTACTGTTAGTGTCAATTATATGTTGATTGTTGTTTACGCTATGCGACAGTTAGCTTAGTATTATTGATTTGAGTAGGAACAGTTGTGTTAGATTGTGACAGATTTCAATAGACTCCTGTGCACACTCACCTGGTATAGACGATGCAACTTTTGAGTGTAAAAGTTAGACAACAAGATATCACTGGGTAGTAATAGTGGTTGTTGTGTTTGTATTTCATCTGTTTGAGACTCTTAGTTGGCTCGACTCCCAGATGTTGTTGGGAGATGAACGAGGGGTTGCCTGGAAGATATGGATCTATTATCTTGAATGGGATCGACAACACTGATTTTCTGAAGCACGGTTGGGAATTAAGTGGACTACGCAAGAGTCGAACGTGTCATAGTACGGTTAAAGATTGAAATTATAGAGATGGGATGTCGATTAATTCCGTGGGTGGGAAATCTGTTTTATTGCTACATGTTAACCTCTATTTTTGGTGTCTCCATGTCTTATGCATAGTATGAGGTTCGGTAACTATTTTTAGTCGTCGGATCTATTATTTTACCAAGAGATACTCTTATAAACCATTTTCGTATTTTGTCGCCATCTCAAGGATTTTGGGTTTGCTAGGTTATTTGTAAGTTTTATAAGGGTGCGAAAGCCTACTTTAAGTTGGGGGTCTGACCCAACTTACTATTATTTTTCAGGGAACGGTGGCCGCGGAGCAACCTACCTAGTAGAACGACTTTTTGTTCCGGAAAGCTACGTCATCTTTGTCTTCAAGGTGCTTAACAGCCAAATGTTTTTATAGTTTGTTTTTTGTCTAGACTTATTTACTTTAAGTAAGATTCTTATCGTTTAACTTATATAACCGACCTGCGTGTCAAAGATAGACTTTTGTTTTAAAGATCTTTTATAACTCTCGTTATTTTTAAATATGATTTTTTAAACCTATTATTTTCAAGAGCCCCGCACGATAGCCGGATCTCCATTTGTTGGCTTGAAGGTTTGAATGTGTAAAGTGTTCCATGAGTATGTCACACTTCTATTTTAGGGCGGCCGACCTAGAATTAAGAGGTGGGGCGTTACAAAGTGGTATCAGAGCTTTTGGTTACGGAAAATCCTTGGGAGCGGGTGTAGGGTCTTGTTGTTTCACATAGGCACAAGTTATTTCTAGGTGCACAATGATTTTTTTTCTTTTGATGAAACTGTGTGTTGATTGTTCCTTGTTTTCTTTGTCTTTAAAAGAATGGATGGAGATAGGAACAATGGGATTCGAGGTCGCGGTAGACTTAGAGGTGCTACTGGGCGAGGTCGTGGCCGAGGCCGAGGACGAGGACGAGGACAAGATGAGAATCTGACTGAGACTTCCGTTGAAGAGAGTGTTGAGTATCTTCATTATGGGGGAAACCATAATTCTAGGGATGATACGAGGTCTGGTAGTAGGACTATGTCCTCTGGTAGTTCCAAGACGATTCGAGTTGACGGAGGTGAAGCTGAACCTCAGGTTATAACTCTAGAGAATCTCTAGACGATGATGAATAATGCGATTACAGCAGCGCTAGATCAGAGAATTGGACCACGTGAAGGCATGGAGAATGTAGAGACTGGAGCAAGGAGTGAACCACTCCCCAATGAGAGACACCAAAATGGGAAGTCTTGGGTTCAGTATTATCAGGAGTTTCCCGTTTGCCCACTTCTTATATGAATTCTTGATGTTCCACCAAAGTTTCATTAACATTGCCTTGCTCATTACCTCCATCCTTGGGATAGTTAATCCCCCTTCACTCAACGGGAAGCAAAGAGTATCATAAGCTACCACCATTTTCCTCCTAATTTTAGAGTCTCCTGTCTGAATAAAGTTACGTATAGCTCGTTCACAATCTGCGATGATCCTAAGAGGCCATTTATAAACTGCCATTGAATGGATAGCATAGCTGGAAATAACTGATCTTACGAGAACCAACCTTGCCTGAAAAGAAAGCAAAGTACCGACCCAACCAGCTAACTTGTCCATGATTTTCTCCACTACGGGCCGAACATGTGCATACCGGACCGAGACAGACATAAGTTGAACCTCCAAATATCTATCAGGAAAGGTGGAAGCCTGAAAATTCCAAAAAATTTCTATGCGTCTCTTTATTTCTTGTTTGCCTCCACCAAAATAAAACTTGCTCTTTGCTGTGCTAATAGCTTGCCCCAAACAGCTTCATACTTTGCTAGCAAGTCTCTCAAGCTGCGCATACTCTTCATATTGGCCTTACAAAAAATAAGGATGTCATCAGCAAAAAACATATGCTTTGGAGAAACTCCTTTTCATGTAACCATGTACGACATCTTCCTCTGCTCAAACAGATTACTAATATTCCGACTCAAGACATCCTCAATAAGTACAAAAATCAAGGGGGATAGCGGATCACCTTGCCTCAAACCACGGTTTATCTTGAAAAACCCTCCGGGTTTCCATTGATGAGAACTGAAATACGCGCAAAATTAAGGATGGTATCTATCCAGGAACACCACCAATTTGAGAAGCCATAGAACTTGAAAACATAATAAACTGCCAGCTTACGGTGTCAAAAGACTGAGTTATATCAAGCTTTAAACCAACATTACCAAACTTCCTATCCACCTCGATCTCATTGATCATTTCAGAGGCTAAGCTAATGTTTTCATGGATGTTTCTACCTTTCATAGACGCCACCTGCTCCTCAGAAATAAGCTTTTCAAGAACAATGCCAAGCCTACTAGCCATAATCTTGGTAATAATTTTAAAGAAGAAGTTGCTTAAGCCAATTGGCCTGAAGTTTTGCAACTTTTCAGCGCCCTTTTTCTTTGGAAGTAAGATAATCAAGCTAGAATTAATACCATTTGGAATGAACTTACGTTTCCAGCAAGTCTGTATTGAAAGTACCGGATCTGTTGCAATAATTTCCTAGCACTTTTGATAGAAAATTCCGGAGAAACCATCCGGGCCTGGCGCACTATCATACCCTAAATCAAAGACTGCCTTCTTTATCTCGTCCACGTCCGGAACTGCATCCATTGCAAGGCTTTCCGCAGCTGAAATTGACTCATGTTCATAGCTGAAAATTGAGGTATCATTCACCGTTCCTGCACCATTAAACTTGTCTATGTAGTATTGTAAGATATGATCACGAATTTGCACTGGCTTCGCCATCCTTGTACCTGCATCAGAAACAAGGTTAGAAATAAAACAATTGTTTCTTCCCCTTCTAATACTGTTATGGAAGAAGCTAGTGTTGCTTTCCCCATCCATCATCCAAGTATCCCTCGCCTTTTGTTTTAGCATGATAACCAAATCAAGTCTGGCCTTCTCCACCTCACTAAGGGCGTCAGTTAACTCATCAAATTTCCTAGAGTCTTGTGGGTTCTCATCTAACTCGCCTGAGCTATCTCCAGCTTCAACTCAGCCTTCTTTATTCTAGCATGAACATTGCCTAAGACATTCACATTCCACTCTTTCAAAACTTGCTTTAGTCTCTTAAGTTTATTTTTGAATTTGAAGGCATCAGTTTCATGAATGGGAAACATCCAACTGAGCTTAACCACCTCCATAAAGATAGCATGACTGAACCACATTTTCTGAATTCTAAAGGGTGTACGAGTAGGCCAAGCGTTTCAAATGGAAAACCAAATAGAGGAGCATGATCAGAGACGTCCCTGTTATAAGCCATATACCTCCAATTACGAAAACGCATGAGCCAAGCATCATTAGTGAAAGCCCTGTCAAGCCTCTCAACAATTCTGCCCATACCTGACCTTCTATTAGACCATGTCATCTTTCTACCGAAGGCTTCATCTTCAACAAGCTCATTATCGCTGACCCAATTAGCAAATTCTGAGATCACCGCCTGTCTTGGTGCTCTACCCCCCCTTCTTTTCCTCAGTTCGTAGCACACAATTGAAATCTCCCATAACTAGCCAAGGAATTGTGATATCTCATAGACTAATTGCAATCCATAAACTCCTTCTCACTATTTGGAAACAACTTGCATGGACAAAAGAGATAAAAACTCCTTCCACATCTATTGTTATCGATTGTTTCCCGCTACTAATAACTTTAGGCCTACCAATACTATTTGCCCATAAAATCCATAAATTACTCTTCATATTACCCACTGAATTCTTTATAAAATCAAAGCTCATATCTCGTAGCCTTAAGCTTTTGATAACTCTCCTACTACAGTGCAGAAGAGGCTCCGCAATGCAAATAATATCCGGCCTATTAACTCTAACCAACTCCCTTAACCTTGATCTAGCCTCCAATCTTGATATACCAAGTATATTCCAGAAGAAGACACGCATTAAATAACTTCAGTTGAAGGTGATGAGCCCTCCGTACCATTTTTTGCTAATTTTTTATTAATTTCCTGCATATCATTGCGCAATGCCTCTACAGAATCTGGCATAACCACCTGTTCATCATCAGTTGCGCAAGCAACTTTCTTTCCCTTCCTCTTCTTTACCTTCTTAGGAACTGAAACTGGATCGGTCAACTGCGCACTCTAAGCCTTAGCTGCCAAAGCCGCAGCTCTCCGGGATTCTTGCTCCAGCAATCTCCTTTTCCCATCCATATCAACCTCATCCGCCCATACTATCTTTCCAGTACTAGACTTAGGTGAATCTTGATTGTTCGCATCTATTTCAGAGTCAATCTCTTCAGACTTGTTATCATCATCAACATCAACAGCAGTATCTTTTGCCAAAACTGAGTACCTATTTTCACCAGGCACTGTTGTTTGCTTACCGACCCTTCTAGGCTTGGCATTTCGCTTCTTCCTTTGAGTAACAAAGGTGTCTCCTTTCAGCTTTCTTCTAATTCATCATCAACAACAATAAACTTACCCTTTCTAACTCTAGCTTCCAGTTCAGCTTGTAAATTCCATCCATCTCCGCATCAGCCTTTATCTGAGCTGCCTCAGAATTCTCAGGGATATCAGCATACTCAGCCATCTTTTTCTCAGCAGCAATAATAGCCTGTGCATAATCCAACTTCTCTTGCATAGCACGAGCCCATTGAGCAGCAGCTCTTAGCTTTGCCGCCTCTGCCTTCTTAATATTATCATTAAATTTGTTCATGGTCACTGTCTCAACACCAAGATATTGAACTTCCTTAGATTTATACAACCCATCACCTCCCACTGATCCTGTAAACAAAACAGAACTCTTCTCATTACCCTTACCAGAACCACGCTGAATTTTAGGCTTACCATCAGCTCCATTCTCATCCCCCTTACCAGCATCACTTTGAATTTCAGTAGCATCATATTTGCTTTCAGTAATAGTAAACAGCTTCCCCTTCCCAAATTCAGGAATAACTTCAGTTTTGCTCTCAGTAACGGTAAACTGCTTACCCTTCCCTACTTCTTTTACTTCTTTACACTCAGCGAAAACATGGCCAACCATCTTACGATTCTTGCAATATTTTGGCTTCTTTGGAATCAAGATTGTTTGCAAGAAACTAAAACCACCAGCAGTGATTTGAATATCTTTCGGAATCTTCTCAGCAAAATCCACGTCCACAAGTACGCTTGCAAAATACCCATATTCCATACTTAGGGTTCTTGAATCAACAGCAACATGCGTACCCAAAGTTGTACCAATTGACAGCAAAATCTCTTCAGTCCAATACACAATAGGCAATCTAGGCAATTGAACCAAACTAAAGTTCTAGAAGTTTTTTGATTAATCGGATTGAAATTAGCATCATAATCACGAACCCTTAATGCTTGATCCCCTACAAACCACGGACCATCTCTCCAAACCCTTCTTTTATCATCTTCGTTAGATAATACTATGGTGAAAAAAACCTTAGTCATGGGGATAAAATGATGCGAACCTGTTAATCGCCATTAATTAAGCAAGGAAGCTTTAACTTCTAAGAACTTCTGATTCCTAAAATCCAACCTACCAATCAGCGAATACTTCATCCTCTTTTTTGCCTTATCAAAAATATCTTCATGAATAGCAAGAACACAACGTCCAACAGATTTACTTGCCCAACATAGGTTTTTAATATTTATTTTTGCGATGTTCTTGATTGATTAATACTCTGAGTTGAAAAATCAAGATTTACAATCTTCTTAATCTGTTCTTGAAAGAATCAGAGAGAACCATATCATTAATGAGAATCATTACTTAATACATTTGTTCTTGATTTTCCTATTTGTAGTTAACAGATAAAGCACAACGGCTAATGCTAACGTACAACTACACAATAAATGCTAACTTACACTAACAGAAAACATGGTTAACCTTATGGCTAATGTGCACAACTTTCAGTTCACATAGACTAACCAGTACAGGTCTAGTCTGCTGGCACATAACCAATCGGTGGTACAAGAGTGTCAGTTTAATACATTTCTTGTATGACTATTAGGCCCCCTCAAACTTTGTGGCTGATAAGGAGCAGACACACGGTTTGTCTCTGAGCAAGGCAAATCTGGGACCAGAGAAGCCCTTTGTAAAGATATCTGTTGTTTGGTCGATTGTCGAGACATAAGACACTTTAAGTTGTTGGGATTGGATCAATTCTCGCACAAAATTATAATCCACTGATAGATGCTTCACCCTTGTGTGAAAAACATGATTGGATGAGTAAGAAATAACACTAACATTATCACACAGGATGTGTGGGGTACGTGGTAAGAAGATGTGCATCTCAGATAGTAACTTACATACCCAAATCACCTCAGCTGATGAATTAGCCAGGCTTCTGAACTTTGCCTCTGTGGAAGATCTGGCTACTGTGGACTGTCTCTTGCTAGACCATGATATTGGATTTGAGCCAAAAAAATATATAATAACCCTTGTTTCTCCTAGTAGAAATGTCACCTGCCCAATCTGCATCACTGTAGCCATGAAGTGCTTGAAGACCCCTTGAAAATAAGATACCATAGTCAACTGTTCCCTTTATATACCTGAGAATCCTTTTGGCAGCGATCATATATGTTGTAGTAGGTTGATGCATGTGCTGGCACACCTGGTTAACAGCATATGAAATTTCTGGTCTGGACCAGGCCAGGTACTGGAGAGCTCCCACAAGAGATCTGTATGGAGTTGCATCAGGCAAGAGTGTACCAGATGGATGGTGTATTTTGAAGTTGGGGGACTGGAGAAGTACATGGTTTTGCTCCTGACATATCGTATTTTTCTAATAAATCAAGTGCATACTTGGTTTGTGACAGAAATAAACACTGAGCATTTCTTTTAATTTCTAGGCCAAGAAAGTAGTGTAATGCACCTAAATTCTTGACAGGAAAATGGCCTTGTAAGGAGACAATAAATTCAGAACAATATGAAGATGAACTCCCTGTGATTAAAATATCATCTACAAAGACCAATATGAAAGTGATTCTTGCTCCCCTTTTTTGAATGAACAAGGAAGTATCTGCTGATGAAAGAACAAATTCATAAGAGAGTAGCACTTGATGTAACTTTGCATACCATGCTCTTGGAGCCTGTTTGAGGCCATATAAGGACTTATTAAGCTTGTACACATAAGAAGGATTCTCTGAGTCCACAAACCCTGGTGGTTGAGACATTTGAATTTTTTCAGATAGGTCACCATGCAGAAATGCATTAAACTGACACTCTTGTACCACCGATTGGTTATGTGCCAGCAGACCAGACCTGTGCTGGTTAGTCTATGTGAACTGGCAGCTGTGCACATTAGCCTTAAGGTTAACCATGTTTTCTGTTAGTGTAGGTTAGCATTTATTGTGGAGTTGTACGTTAGCATTAGACATTGTGCTTTATCTGTTAACTACAAATAGGAAAATCAAGAACAAATGTTTTAAGTAATGATTCTCATTAATGATATGGTTCTCTCTGATTCTTTCAAGAACAGATTGAGAAGATTTTAAATCTTGATTTTTCAATTCTCATTTTTCAACTCAGAGTATTAATCAATCATGGTATCAGAGCGTTAGTTTAATACATATCTTGTATGGCTATTAGTTCTCCAGTATTAAATCAGATAAGATTTTACGATGTTCAAACTCTGGTTTGAGAACGGTTTGAGTTGAGACTTCCTTCATGATATTTTCTAAAATATTCTCCTCATTTAGCAGGAACGGAGATGAATTCTTTTTTTATAAGCTTCAGGTTTCTTCTTGGAAGGAGGTGTTGGCACCTTACCATGGTGTGCGAGCTCTCTTTGATATCTGCAACGCATGAAAATACTCTGAATCCTTTTTTTTCTTGTTGATGCTGCATCCTCCAGATTAGAAGATTCATTTACTCCGTGATCACCTTTATCAAACTTTGGAGTCACAAACATGGAACTGATATCCAGATTGACTCCTATAAATAGAATCATCGATCTTCCTACTGGATCGCACTGCCTTCTCCTCTACTACTTCTTTCTGAACTTCCTCAACTTTGCAAAGGAAATTTCTTGTCCCCCAACTTTGCAAAGTTGCATTTTCAAATATTTTAAGGGTTTTTTTAACGTATTTTATTTTTATGTTATAAAACTGAGCCTGTAAGGAAATAAATCAGTGGTATAATTCTTCTTTAATGGCGATTTTCAAGAATAAAATTATCTTACTTATCATTTGGAAATAAATATAAATTGTTATCTTATTAGTCATATTGCATACAATCCCCCCGAAATAGTATGTGTACACAATGTCGAAATGATTTTTCCTATTTATAAGCATCTCCAAACACATAACTCACATCAAACAAAAAAAATTATTTTCTCGTCAGCTGAATTACTTGCAAGATGCTGATGATGATGATGAGTGGTATAAGACTTATACTTTGTGTTGTGGTGATATTTGCAGTGTTAGTGTCCGAGTTCATGTCGTGTGCAACCCGATGATATCCACGATATTGTTTATGTCTCTAATAGCACGAGTGTTTAGCACAAGTATTTGTGTGTGTGTGCATGTGGAGTGTGTGAGGAACTGTGAGTGTGTGCAAGGTGCACGTGAGAGCTTGGAGAGTTAACTATATAACAGAAACCAGAGTCCTGTATACTAATCCAACAATTCATTCTTCTCAAATCAATTTACATTGATTAAAATCGTTTGCAGCATAATGTAGAACTCAATTCTTTCATGGTATCAGAGCATCAGTCTCATAGATTTTAATTTCTGAGGGTATCGATCTTAATTCTTCTGTTGTTTCTTCAACTCTTCTTCGTATTCAAAAGTTATTTCATCTTCAACTAATCCTCTATTTCATCTTCAACTAATCTTCAATTGAATTGGGTTTTCAGTTTTCACAATTAGGTTTTTGTTTATGAGATTAGTTTTCATTCCTGATGTTCTACATTGAAGTTTGATAAGGTTTCCTGTATGTGAAGTTTGTTCCAGACATTGCTGAGAAGTTAGATTTGATCCTGATGTTCTACTGCAACGTCTTCAAAGGAATTAAGCATGATTCTTAGGTATGAAATTTGATTTTCTCACTTGTGCTCTTGGATTCATGGATTTCTTCTGATTTTTTTGTATGGATATTGATTCTTCAACCTCAACTGTTAAAATTGAATCTCTGCTGGTAATCTCCATCTCAATCTGTTGCTTACTTCATACTTGATTTCATGTGTTCAGTCTCTACATCACTAGCTCAACAATATTCAATTTCATCTTCAAAAGCAGTTTTCATCATAACTAGTTTCTGTTTTTCAACTAGTTCTATCATCAAGTCCTACTAGTATTGATACCTGGAGCTATTAGATCTGAGCATGCCTATTTCTTCTACAATTGTTAGTTAGAGAGAAGCTTAATTTTGTTCCATTTTATAGTGAATAAAATCTCTTCTTAAATCGCAGATGTACATTGATGAGTGTGTGAGGTGAATGTTTGTTGCACAACATGTGCTTAAACAACTTATATTTAGTTCATCCCATTGATGTTAGCTTTGGTACAGTCCTCATCATGTGAGAGGTCATGAGTGTGTTGTCTTGCAATTTTAATGGTGAATCTGAAGATGATGTTATGGAATTGAATTTGGTGATGGTACTGGTGTACAAATTGGAGTCCTCTTTGTTGAGTTTGTATATACTTAGTATACACCCTGGTGTTCATCTCTATCTTAGTTAGGTTCTTATTTTTAGTTCAAAATAAAAGGTATCAATTCTTAAATCAGTTCTTATTTGGTGAGTAATAAAATTTATGAATCTCATAATTGTAGCCTGTAGACAAGGCTTTGTTTCGGTTTCTGATTCTAGATTATAGAGCTGGATAATGGTAATTGGAGTACAAATGTTAGTGTTGGTGCTGGTGTTGGGTTGTATGGAGGAATACATAAGATTTGCTAGGATGGAACATTCAGAGTTGTGAGAGTTCTATCTGTCAAGGCTTTGTGGTAGAATCAGTTCCCTGTTTTGAAGCTGTCTTCTCAGTCCTAATTGGAGGAATCCTTCCATTTGGAGCTGTCTTTATTGAACTCTTCTTTATCCTGACCTCAATATGGTTGAATCAAATCTACTACATCTTTGGATTCATCTTCATCGTTTTTATTATCCTTGTCGTAACCTGCGCCGAGATCACAATTGTGCTTTGCTACTTCCAGCTTTGCAGTGCAGATTATCTTTGGTGGTGGAGATCATACTTAACTTCAGGTTCCTCCGCTCTATACCTCTTCCTTTATGCCACATTCTACTTCTTCACAAAACTTGAAATCACAAAGCCCGTCTCTGGAGTATTGTGTTTCAGCTACATGACCATCGTCTCCTATGCTTTTTTTTGTCTTAACTGGAACGATTGGTTTCTACGCATGTTTCTGGTTCACAAGGCTCATTGATTCATCGGTGAACATTGACTAATTTGTTGAAACCAGTCGAGACAAATAGATCATTTTGTTTGTGTTATATAGAAGCAAATATCAAGTTCATGTCTGATCCTGTGCACATTAAATTAGAAGATATTTTGCAACGCAATTTGGATTCAGTTTTGGAAATTAAAGGAAGTGTATGGAGCCTGTTGAGAAGTGTTTGAGGGATGCTAAGATGGACAAGAATAGTGTTCATGTTGTTGTTCTAGTTGGTGAATCAACTAGGATTCCTAAAGTGCAGCAATTGTTGCAGGAGTTCTTTATTGGGAACGAACTTTGCAAGAGTATCAACCCTGCTAAAGCTGTGACTTATGAGCAGCTGTGCAGGTGGCAATTTTGAGTGATGACGGTAATAAGAAAGTGTCGGACTTGTTGCTTTTGGATGTAACTCCTCTCTCCCTTAGGAATGTTGCAATTGGAACAAGCAGAATCTCAGTTGCAAATTCCAGGGCACAGTGCACAGATGCGTCAGGCTTCTTTCTTTTTGCCAGAGGCTATGACAGCTCCTGCACGTTCTTCGTCATCATCAGCTGGCTTTGCATCAGTCAAAGGTCCAAATCCTTCAACTGATACAGCACTGCTTTCAGCAGAAACTCTACTGATTCCTACGAGCTTCAATGTGGTTGAACCACCTAGTCCTATTATTATTGATTGTTTGTGTACGTGTGCATGTGGAGTCAATCTCAAATGGCCTCTCCAAGTCCCCTTGAGCTTGCGGGAGGGTAATGGCACGAGTGTTTAGCACAAGTATTTGTGTATGTGTGCATGTGGAGTGTGTGAGGAACTGTGAGTGTGTGCAAGGTGCACGTGAGAGTTTGGAGAGTTAAGTATATAACAGAAACCAGAGTCCTGTATACTTATCCAACAATTCATTCTTCTCAAATCAATTTACATTGATTAAAATCGTTTGCAGCATAATGTAAAACTCAATTCTTTCAGTTTCCCTAGAGAACGCTATAAAAGAAAATATCTTGTTTTACTTTCATTGTTATTCAAGCGACACAGATCTTGGAGACCATACATTAACGTACGGTCATGAATTTATATGGAGTTTTGGGATAAATTTTTTCTTATCAATTTTTTTTTTTGTGATATGTGGTATTATACTAAAGAAGATCTTCGTATTCTAGGTGGATTTCGTGTATACAAGGCCAAAAGAGAGTACAGAAAGTGTGGGAATGAATGCCATTATGATGTTCGCGCCGATGGTGTGTATCGTCATGGGTACGATGACGAAGAGAACGCTTTCTATTATGAGTTGATATATAGCTTTCCGTTTCCATAAGCAGCAAACATTGAATGGTATTTGTTGCTTAACAATGAGGGAGGCTCTCTATTTTTATAGATATAGTAAAAAAAAAAGTTCTTAGTTAAGGTTTAAGCAGAAGTTTTAAAATGTTAATTAACTTTAGCTTTTCATGTTTTCTGTAGCTTTCTTAACTGTTGTTGTTAAATGAAATAATTGTTGATCAATATCCAAGAAATTATCAATTTGGTTCCGATTCTCTTAATGGTTAGTTCTGCTACTGCAAAAAAGTTATTTTAACTGTGTTCGGTTATGAAAAGAAATATCAAGAAGCAGATATAAGAAACAGCATAATTTACTTCATAAAGAGTTAACATTTTTACTTTTATAAGTTATTTTTAAATCCTTATCCTAAACTTAATTTCAAACTATTTTGATTATTTTGATTTCTCAAAATCGAAAAGCTAATCCTAAAAATATATCCAAACACCCTCAAGGCTCAAATGCTCTGACGACATAACAATATCAGCTTTTTCGTTTTATTTATGTTACAAAGCTGAGTAAGGGCCTTGCCAGCTCTCTTTTTCTTGGAAAACTTGTCAGCTACTAAAATTTTCTTCTCATTTCTTCTCATTTCTTTCATATTTGATCATTAAAAGAGTTCAACCAGAATTGACTTATTATTACCAATCAGGTAGCTAATATATAACCTATTGCGATATGGTAATAAGATCCTCATGAACAGGTTATGGTAACTCTTAAGCCACAAAACATGGGATCTTTTTGCTCTTTTTTTTTAACATGAGGAACAATTTAAGATGTGTTTTCTGCTCTTTTTGTTTAATATTGCTGAATAGCTATCAACAGTGTAGACAATATACTATTCTGGTTATACAAACTTCCACAGCTCTGATTACTTTCTCTAAAGAATTTACATGTGGATGATTCTGTACTTTATATACAACTCTGAGTTTGAACAAGTGGGTCGATATACAACAGAACAATCATAATCACCAGTAGTGATATGAATCATATAATCAAAATTATATATAGAGAATGCCTGAAGTTAATAAAATTGGGTCAATCGCTCTTGGAAAACTTTTGAGGCTTACTGCTTGCATATTTTAACCACACTGCAGTACCCGTCAAGTAGAAGAAGATCGATGGAGCAAATAATGACATCTAAAAGATGGAAAGAAAAAGTGTTTTTCAAAAAATTATTAGTTTTGAGAACTTTTATGAGGATATATAGAAGGCTGAAGAAAAGTAACCAATTAAATGAGTTAATGCTAGGAAAACTTACACTCCATGAATGACTTGAATCAAGAAGATAGCCTGTCAACGCAACACCAACAATTCCGGGCACTGCACCAACCGTGTTGGTAATACCCTGCATAAAAAAGTTATCTTTCAATTTCATTCAGCAAGTAATGTTAACACTTTAAGAGAAACTCTTTGTAAATAACAGGCTTATCTAAGAGCGACTTTTCCTACACTTAATAAAGTAGTCTTCAGAAGCTTAGGAGAGGTTTGTACAATTTGGGTACAGTCCATCTCTTACTTCAAAGTGATGGTTGACAGCATTAATAAAGTTATAATCGACATAGAACATGTTCCCCCTAAAGGTGTTTTTGTTGGTAAAAATATGGATACAGTTACGTTCCATGAATCAATCCAAAAATGAACATGTACAAGTCTTTAGAAGTGATAGGACCAGCAAGGCAAATGAATCCTAATGAAGCTTCTTTAAATCCTGTTTATATGCTGCCTGACACATTCAGGACTTCTAGCAATAAAACATAAAAATTATAGAACCGGTTCTTGAGCTTTATTGTGGTGAATGACAAGGAATGTGCAGTGTGAAAGGTGAGAATCTTGTGACCGATTATAAGACAGTCAGGCTTCCAACTATCACCAATCACATGCTCATAGATATTACACTAAATATAAATGGCTAGAATTATGTATACCAACATACCAGAAGTATACTTGCATATTCTGGAGAAATGTCCTGATGGGTGCAATACAGTCCTGCAGCAAAATAAGACACTGTTAAAAGAAATCATAAGGCAAGGAATGGGACGCTTTAATGGTCAAAGCTCAACCTTACAGTCACGAGGATTAGCGCCATTAGCATGTCTTTTAAAGTTGAACTGTTGAAGACCAACAGTCACATGTAAACAGGACAAAATTAATATTATCTTTTGATATTAAATTTTTATAGTGGGATCCTGATTTCCTAGTGTGCCTGGCCTGGCTACACTGAATCCCTGAGGAACTTATAGAATCCTCCAAACCAAGTCCTACCTAACCCACACAGCTATTTATCAATCCTCACATAATCACATGTATACAGTATTAGGACAGTTACAGGAGAGATGATTTAATATCGTAGAACTCTTCACATGCTAGCGAACACATCAAGGGATTCAAGTATCCTAGAATTCTTGTTTCCAAGGATCCAAAATCCTAGGGAAACATGAATGAACATCTAAACACACCATTTATTAAACCCCTGAACTGCTGAACATTAGATAAGGTTACAGCCTTGACTATACTTCAGTTGAGATTCTTGAGAACAATTTCAAGCATGAGGTAGTGTTACCTGATAAAGCAAAGCTTGATAGTGCTAAGCCACTAGTGAGAATCGCCACAACTTCCCAAGGAGGCAACCCAAGATCCACAGAGGAAAGAGTCATGCAAAGTGCAGGAGACAAAAACGCAATAGTTTGACATATTTTCCGCACCTACGTGCATGCACATAAAGCATTATCAGAAATTGAGCAAGAACTCAAATCAATTAAAAGAGGATACAGTGAAATACCACAGTTGACTCTCACACTAACAAGTTAATGCCTTAATGGCATGTTTGGCCAACTACTTTAAATGTGATGAGGGAAAGTAGGGAAACATAAGATTAACCAGCTCTAAGTAGTTTTAGTGGAGGAGTGATTAAACAAAAATGAGATCTCGGGTATACTTTCTATTCTATGGCAAAAGTGTGGAGGCATAGTGGAAAATAAACAGTGTTCCTATCTGATAAATGTCCATCAAATCCCCAGTTTTTCTATTAAAAAAAAGCATATAACCTACACACTCTCTTTTGCGTAATGTTATACCAACCGCTACGATGTTCCATGAAAAATAAATTAACAACCTTAAATTTAGCTTGCAACACTCTTTATCCATTGATAAATTATAGAACCAAATCTATTAAATCGGTGTCTGGTACTTCGAAAGTTAAAAACAAATATAAGCCTATAAGGACATTGTCTTCTCCATACCATTGTTGTTTCAACCCCAGAGGATATTAAATTGTCAGCAACTTGTGATGCAACGCTAGTAACAAGGATTGAAGCCAAGGGAGGAAGGACAGAAACCTGAATACAAGAGAATTGATGAGAGGTATTCCTAATATTATTCTGTTAAACGTCAAGTGAAGTGTGATCTACAGATATTGAAGGTAGTTTTCTGCTTAACCTCATTCTTGCCTGAGGGCAAGAAAAATTATTTCTTCATTCTTCTCTCTACAAGAAAAAATAATGTGTATTGCTCTAGATAAAAGTTTACTCAAAGGCTTACCCATGCAGCTTCAGTCAAATTCAAGTCCAGCTCCTCACTGCATTGCACAACAATTAATCCATAAATTTTAGTTTCCTGATTTCACTATTCGACTTAAGAAACAGCACATAAACAACTATATTCTAACCACTGATTCATAAAATAATGAAATGAGAAGGCTGAAACCAGTCATCAAAGAACATGGACACGTAAATCATTTTCTCTGGCACCAGTATCAACGAAACACTCCACTTATGTTGAATAATGAGAGTTAACAATGATAAATCTGGTCTTCAAAGTTGATGTCGAAATTTGTACAGAGAAGTCCTTATGCAGAGACACGTCACTTTTGTTTGTGAGACCGAAGGCCCATCAATATGTAATTATTTAGTAAGAAACTCTTCAGAAGTTATATGACACGCAGGCAGTCAAATCTTTGAGTTTCGTGATTTTCAGTCACCAGTTGGAGAGAAAATTTTAGGAGAAGGGACTCTAGGTTTACAGTTACATAACTCACTATTCATTATCCGCATAGACACTTTCTTCTTCATGTATAGTTCAGTCTCTTTCTTTTCAGATATAAACCGCAAGCGCAATAATTCCAAATATTCATAAATTACTAATACAAAATAAAGAAAGAGCAAACTTCAGTTTTAGTCAAAAAAAAAAAAGAAGAAGACGAGAAGTATCAGTTCATTTACCAGAAAGTAGCTGAAGAAAACGACATACCTAAAATACGTCGGGAGCCAAGATAAACAAGTGTAATGTCCCCAACTTCCACAAAAATGAGCATATGTCATTGCCCATACTGCCTCGCTTTTAAAGAACGACTTCCAAGGTACATCCTGTACATACGATAAGCCAGTCAGAAATATTGACCAAATTAGAAGATGACAGGAAAGAGAACCTAACTGTATGTGTGATTAAAAGTGAGTCGAATTCGTGGAAAACACTGATGGATGTGTTTCTACTTGCAACTCCTTGTTACCAGCAGGTCCTTGTCATGCATATTGTTACTCCTCTCTCAAACATTTCGAGAATTTGGAGTGATAAATTAAGCAAATGGTGTTCTGTCAAAGGAAACTATCAACCAACAAGTAGCACTGTACCTTTAGTGAGCCGCCCACATCTTTCCATGATTTTGTGCTAGAGTTGGATGTCACAGGGCCACTATCAATATTCTGGGGCCTTCCTGTCAAACACAAGAGGTTAGAATAACTAATTTTCGGGTAGAATTTTGGTCATGAAACAGAAGGACACATAATAGACATGTTTTCACTTGAATGTGTTCATGGTTTATACTACACAAATGGCTCCATAGTGGACCAGATCTAGATGAGGAACTTTAGCATGTATTTTATCTTAGTCAAGCCTATGTGCAAGTGAAAGAGCTTCAGAAAAGAGAGGCTCAGCCTCGGTTGGACGGTTAATAGACTTTCCAATCCAGATCCTTATATTGAAAACTAGCATTCTGTTCCTTGACTAATTATTGAAATCTCAGGAAGACTTTGAGTTTCCAAAACAAACCCTCGAAACTTAATCTACATAAGGTGTATGTAGTTCAAATGGCCCTGAATTTGCATTATTAAGAAATATCGCTAGACTGGCAGTAGCTCTAGCTCACAACAAAAACAACAGTGAATAAATGAACAAACAATAGACCACACAGATACTTACTTGTTAAGTATTCAGCCGCAAATGCTGACTGCCCCTCGATAAACTGAAATCCGAAGCACCTTCATGAATTTGTAAATTTCCAGTACTTCTCAGAATAAACAAATTCAAGCTTTTAAGCTACTCATATTTTGGAACCAAATCAACTTCAAAATAACTTTTCTCTTTTGCAATTCCATGTCATCTAGACCATGACTGGCTAGATAAAAAATAACAATAAAGGAGCTCATAGACAATAAGCCTGTAAATGATCTGCAGATAAGTAAGATATACTATGAGTTAGTTTCACTCACCAAATTACTCCAAGAAATCCAAATAAGTAAAAGACAGATTCCCAGCCATAAGTTTGGATAAGGGGAGGAGCCAAGATGAGCCTGCAAAGTTTTTAATTCAAAAAAATAAGCACAGTAATTACCAAATCCTGTTTAAAATTATAGTCGCCCTACTATACTCCATACTTGAAAGATACATACCCTGCAACACTACCTACACTCAGACCACCAAAAACGAATGCAACTGCTCTTGAGCGTTCTTCTATTGGTATCGACCTGCATATGATGAAACCCAGAATGACCGACCGAAAAGAAAATCATATGCTAGAGAATATAATTTATGATTAAGCACCGCATACCATTTAGAGAAGCATAAGTTCGTTTTTTTGCTTCTGGAAATTGTTTCCTAAACAATGTTTTATATCATGCTAATAAACTCTTGGCTTATATGATTTACTACAGATCCTTATGTTTGATAATTAGATAGAAAAGAAAGTAAAATAAAACAAGAAATATACTACAGGCTATTTTCCAACCGACTCCTAAAAGATAATCCTAATCAAAGGGAGAGAATAGAGCCATAAAATGATTCAGGGATCAGGGGATGCAGATTGTTATTTTATCAGATGGAACAGTTACTTCAAAGAACTATCAAGGAGTCCAACTAGGTGGTGCTCACGGGGGAACTACCAAAAACCATCTTCTGAAATATTCTATAGATACCCAGAATACTTAATTGGAAGAAACCTTATATTTACTTCCTTCTGGGTTTTCTGTGTGTTACTTTTGTTGTGTTACTGTTAATAATAGCTCAGATCAAAAGAGCTATAAGTAGTTACCATGAAGACAAATTACTGAATTAGGAAAGAATAAAATAAATAGGAGATATAGGATAATGAGTTATGAAGCCAAAATATTGTGCAAAAGTAAAGATAGTAAATATCATTTTCAAAATTCTCAAGAGATAGTCGGTGAAATTAGCATGCAGCATGTTTATAAATATGTGCTAGTATCTTGCCTGGCAATAAGATCAGTTGCAGCAGATGGAGAAACACCCTCTCCTATTCCAACCTAGATGTCAAAGAAAAAGACAATTCCTTGTGAGGTAAAAGAAGTATTTATGTAATCAATGCAAGCAATGACCTAACAATAAGATTTGCACCAAAAGAGAAAAGAAAAAGAAGAGGGGGTGGCACAAATAGATGAACATGGTATTGGGTCATAACTGCAAAACTGATTATTTATAACTTTTAGTGGCTCAATTACCAATTCTCAAAAAAGGTTGTCCAAAGTTTTAGAAAATAGAAAAATATGTATGCAGTGAAGATGGAAACCATACAGCAACATATCAGTGCTTTGAAACAAAATCAACATACCAAAATCCTAGACAAGACAAGTACGGGCATATATCCTGCTGCAAAAGGAACACAGACAGTAGCCAAAGACCACATCAAAACTCCGACCTCGAGAACTTTCCTGCATCAGCCAGGAGATCACATCAATTGCCAATTGCATGAAAACCACAGACAAATGACACTAAGACAAACACACCGTATGAGCGACCGACTCAGTCATCAGAAATTCGTGCAAAAGCTATTAAAGAAAGTTTCAGAATCATCAACAGCATATGCCTAGTTTTCACCTTTTTAGAAGTAATTTTGTTATCTTCTTCACAACGTAACTATTTGTGTTGTGCAACAAAGAATCCCCTTAGAAAAGCACATCATTCCCCGCTTATCATTAAACACGCATTGGACCTCAATCACTACTAATGAAACCAACCATAAATTTCGGTATTGACTCACATGTAGTTGAGAGCTGGCTCTACTGATACCTTTATTAATGTTAAATTCAAAATATAGCAGTTTCTTTTCATCACAAATGCTCATTGATTCCCCTAGTTAATCAACTTAATTTACGTGGTCATAATTACAAACTTCAGTTTACTAAACTATTCTTGTGCATGTTTCCTTTCTCGGAACAGTAATATCAAACCAGCAAGCACATTCAGCCAAATATTATCGCCTTCTCACAAACAACAATCTACTAGCATATACTATCTCATGCAACAACTTACGAATCTCAAATAAAAACCACCATAAAAGTATTTTTTTGAAACTAACCTTCCACCGAATAACTTTGCGAGCCACCCACCTGGCAGTTGACTTAATGCATAACCCCAAAAGAAAGATGATTGAACCAATCCAGCCGTAGACGAATTCCATCCAAATTGATGTGACATTGGTATAATAGCAATACTCAAATTCACCTACATATACAAACACATACAAAATCAACAAACAAACGTAAATATGTACTAATTGATGATGGTTATAGTGACCACACAAAATCAAGAGAAAAATGAACCTTATCCATATTGCAAATAACAAAAGCAAGAGAAGTAGTTCCAATGAGTTTATATCTTAATGGAAGATCTTTCCATGGAGGCCATTTTAAATGGAGACCCTCATGACTTCCACCATTATTATCATCATCTCCTACTAATCGAATTTCTTCTCCAGAAGAAGAAGGTGGAACCGACGACTTAGTTTTATCTGACTCACTAACTCGTAGACCAGTTTTAATACCAGCTTGACCACTACTTCTTTCGCTTTCAATAGTATCTCCTTTTCTTCTGGAGAAAATTCTGAGTTTGGTATTAGGGTTTAAAGAGAACAAATGTAATTTCCTACTCTGCAATTTATGATGATGATGATGGTGAGAATTTGAGATTGAATATTTGGGGATTTTACACCACTGATCTGTTCTAACGGTAAAATTCGTCATTTTTCAGGGGTTGAAGAATGAGGTTGAGGTTTGATTTGTTAATAATGGAGGAGAAATGATGAAGAAGAGATCTTGAGTTGCGGTTGAGGTGTAAGAAGAGTGTAATTTGAAAAGTCCGTGAAGACGGGAAGTTAAAAGGACTGTAAAGAGCCACGAAGGGGATTTACGAGTGACGTGGAATGGACGGAAGGTACTGTTAGAGAGACGTTTCAGAATTTCCTTACACGTGGCGAATATAGAGTGCAGGAACTGAATTATGGCCTTTCTTTCATTGACACTGTCCATCACCGCGTCCTGACAATGTTTTTGTTGTGCGCCTAAACAGAAATGGGGTAGGATCTGTTGATACAGTAATTCTCGGATGACAGTGATTCTAGATGATAATGAATTTTAACTTAAGTTTTTGGTTACATGTTTCTCAAACAAAATTCTATATTCATACTAAATCTTAGTATTTTTTTTTTTATAATGAAAAATTATTTTGCCGTGATTCCAGTATTAGTTCGGGTGATTAAGGAAGATTGAAATAGTATTTATCAAGAAAAGTGCATTTAAAAGATCAACACTTCTCAAATGACCTTGTTTCGGATCACTCTTTTTTTACGATTCCGTGTATCGCTGGTCGTGTTTACATATTTATGTCATCTTTTAACTAAGTTGTCCTTTTTGAGATCGAAAATAAGAGAATATAAAATAACAAAATCATACAATAAAAGTATAATACCGAGCAATCCGACAAGATAAAGAAAAAGATTACCAGAGTAGGACAAATACACGTACAAATAAGACCCGATTAAATCAGAGGAATAATGGTTTTTGTCAGAATTATATTCCAACCATTTTGTTTGTTTTTCTTTTTTAGAAAGATTTGCTCTCAAAATGGGAGTGATTTGCTCAAATCTCTTGTAACCAGCGATGAAGATTTCGTCGTCAAAAAAATCACCGTTGAAGGTTTTATCGCCGGATAAGTTAATGATGGAGACTCTAATGAAGATTACGTCGACGGAGACAACAAAGATGGAGATGAAGATTTCGTCGTTGGAGAGAGTCACTATTGATTTTAAAACCCACAACCATAACCAAGAACCGTCATTAAAGCATAGATAAACCTTTGAAAAGGAGATAAAACCTCCATAATGGTGTAGATAAGTAAAAAACATAATAACAACTAAACTAAAGCGACTAACTAAACTAGAAAGCATGAAATAATGAAGAAACCTGCTTTGAGCATAAAAGAGGCTACCAGAGTTGTTTAGGTTAGAGAAGAAAAATGAGTAGAGAGAGGAGAGAGATAATGATGAGGTCAATCAACCCAGTAACTAGACCAAACCTCACCATCTGTCGAGATACCAAACCTCACCATCTACCGATTTTGATTTCAACCGTTAATTTTTAATGGTTGATTTCAAAGTGGTAGATGATGGTGTTATAGGCCTCGGATCATGCTCAACTTTAGAAAGATTGTGAAGTTTTCCAAGAAAAATATAATATCAATACATTGGCTTTAAATCCATTACCATTTGGGTTTTATCAAAAACTTAACGTCAGAATTGTGAGATAATATGAGAATAACCATGTCAACGAATCCTTAATTTATTTATAAGTTAATATTTTTCTAATATTTTTTTTGTCCATTACTTTCTCGTGGAAAAACTAATGTATTTCACTTTGTGTAAACATTATTATTTAGTAGTGTGAATTCTAACCGCTGAAAAAAAATCTATAAAATTTGTTTGAATAGAAAAAAAAATATTTTTAGAAGAAAGAGGCCAAAGCTAATCACAGAAATATGGAAGAGGCTATTACTTATACATAATTGTGCCCTAGATGCTTAAGATTTAGCTAAGAATCAACAAATGTGAAAGTGTATCTAAGTCACAACTCTACATTATAATATATTGCTTGCCCAAGACAATGATTTATAGGGAAGTTTTGTTTTTGAGCACCAAGGCCTCGATTAATGTTTTATTTCCAAATTATCCATATTACCACAAAACAAAGTACATCCTCCTCTTTTTTTCCCCTTTTCCTTTAATCATATTTCGATCCCAAGCATCGAAGACCTGCATCATTGTAGCTGGAATGGGACAAGATACGTGACATGCCTTTATGAAGTGATCTCACGCCTCAAAAGTGAAAGAGCAATGAAGTAACATATGGTATGTAGTTTCCACATTAGAGTTACATAGTACACACTTGTCATTATCAATATTCTGCTCTACTCCTTAGCATTGATATAATAGGAGGAGATTTATGAAATACTTCCTATAACATGAAGCTTACCTTAGGAGAGGATATTCTTCTTCCACAAATTATTTTCAAAATGACAATGAGGCAAGTCATTCAAAATTTGCAGCTCATTATCCTCATCTACCAAGATACGAACATCGCCTAAGTATTTTTGTAGAAGATCCCATCACAATTGCTCATTTGCATTTAATTTTTTCTTAAAATTGCACTCCAAAATCCATCTTCAATTATCCTCCATTGTCACTTGATTATCTATACAAGCTTTGAAGATAACTGGGAAAATATCTTTCAAACAACCTCTATCAACCCATTTATCATACCAAAATATCGGATAACCCTACCATATCTTAGACTTGAATTTCGACTTTTGCATTGAGGTTTACCGTCAGTGCAAGGAATAAGTCCTTCACTTTTAGACTTGAATTTCGACTGTAAAATTTTCCCTCATAACGCATTCTTATTTCTAAAATATCTCTAGACCAACTTTGCTAAAAGATCCTGGTTAACTCTCTTAGGTTCTTCACCCTATGTCCTTTATGATTTTTAGGACAAAAAATTTTGGACCAGGCAACCCAAGCCATTTTCTTCCTTCCCTTCATAACTCTCCACAAGAAAATTCCCATAAGCTTGATCATTTTCTTCTTCACACTGACCGGAAGATAAAACAAATAAAAAAAATAAAATGGAAGATCGGCTAAACAAGTTCTTATGAGCGCCAGTTGGTCGAGGTGTCAAACTAGTCAAAAATATATTCCTTACTTTCTTACACTAACTAGTAGAATAATGATAAGAAGGTTCGTTCCTGAGGGAGCGTTGAGTTAAAGTTGTCAATAAATTTCTGAAAGTAAATTAATGCAAATATACGAAACAAATAAAAGAATGCAAATATGAAGATGAGAATGATTAAGGATTCTTTATCCACTAGTGAACATGAATACAAGTGAAATCTTCTTCAAAATATGTTTACTAAAAACCCTAAACAAGTTATGAGTTCAACAAGCCTATTAAACTCCAAAGTCACTTTGTAAAATAAGTTCTCTACTCGTATATAGCCAATCAAGCCACTTTGAATAAGCTCTCTAGTGTACCGGTTTTTTCCGTGAGTCGGGTTGATCCTAACCACATTCTCGTAAGTTCGACATGTTAACTTAGGGTAATCTCTCGCACATTAAAATCCACAACATCCCATTGCAACGTTGATGCTTCATTACTTTTGATTAAATCGCCATAACAATTACGGATTACGACTCAATAATCTAGCTTTAGAATGAAAAACAAGATATCCAATTGGTCATTTGATCACTTGCAAATAATTCTTGGTCATAGGCTCCGTAAAAGACTAATAATAAAACAATATTGAAAAGAAAAATTAACCTGAATAAATCATATCAAGTAGCTTTGAAGTCATCCCTAATCAAATAGTAACTTAGCTAGACATAATGGAGTTGATAACAATCAAATATAAAGAAATTATTAACACCCAAAACAATAACTAAATCGCTTAAACCAATATAGAAGAAGGTCCAACTTGCTGTGAATGTGGAATTTGGACTGCGACTGCAACGGAACTGGCAGGTGCTAGCTTGGTATGCTTATGATGAATGCAAAGTAATGTAAAAGGTGGTGATGTAAAGTGCTGATGGTATGGATGGTGGAACTGAAGTGGATTGAATGGATGGTGGTTGTATGCAAGTGAATGGGTGCGATGCAAAGGTGGAGTTCTGGTGGTATGCAGATGGTTTTGGAGAGGAGCAGATCTCCTCTCTGTTCGTGGAGAAAACAGGCGTGAGGGATATGTTTAAGCTGTAAACCTAAATCTTCTTTTATAGCCCCCCAAGTCCTGCAAATTAGGATTCTCAAAAAAACACAAATTTCCTTATCTCATACAAATTCTAATTACTTCCATATCTAAGCCAATATTATTTTCCATTCACTATACAATCAACAACAACAAAAGCATCCCTGAATTGTACGACAACGATCCACTTCTTCCCTGACTTCTGTCTTTCAAACACTGTCTAAAATTTCGATCCTAATCAAACCCAACCTTCCAAGTCATAAACAAACTCTAATCAACTCCAAATCTTTCAGAGACAGCCCATACAAGTCCATGGCAAACCTGGGAACTAAACTGGTGGTTCAGAAAATCAGTCAAGCATTTCATGTGCATAACTGTTGGTAATAGCAGTATATGAAACTGGTGATTTCAATTACAGATTTTTTCCTTCCCTGCGATTCTAACGTGAACCCATTCAACACATATTCACAATAATTCAATTACTCACTTTCAATTCATTGCTCTCTACCACTTTGTTACGGCACTGCATGCCTTCTTCAACCTGACTTCTTCAACCTCAGCTCAAATTTGAACCAACATCCATTTCAATTCAACACAGGTCAGAAAACCTATCACCTCGTAGACTTGAATCAACACAGATTCAACACCTTCTCTTCAATCCTCATTCTCAACAGCGACAATTAGACATATCTGTTGTTCTCAATTTCACTACAACATCAATACTTCTTCTTCATCTCAGATTCGAGCAAACACCCATAACCTATTTCTTTTCAAGTATTCCCATTTTACATTTCTTTTTTCTCCTCGAACCCAGAAATCCATCTTAACTTCTAATTCCTCTGGTTTCTTAACTGGAAATGGTTGTCCAAGCACAACCTGAACTTTTACTGATTCCTTGACTGAGTTTTCACCTAAGAACTTAAGCCCTACCGAAACATCAGACCTAACTCTATAGCCGGTGAGAAAGACTTGGTACAACAACGAAAACCCTGGTTGTGAATTGTATAGGTCTTTATCAGCTCGACGCCTAGTCCTAATATATGTTATAAGATAAAGGGATAGATTTAGGCACCTAATTCTTTTCCGCTCCATTATAAGGTTTAATTGGTTGCTCTGATTAATGTGTGGTATGCCTTTAAAGGTTGGCTGCCTATAAAACTTCTTCACAAAACATGTGGTTTCCCCTAGTAAATTTTTAATTTTAATGCATTAAAGACCTGTGTGCTTCTATTCTCTGAGTTCATCAATATCCAACGCCTCTGAGAAGTGCCTTGAGCTCATATTTATCTTTTTTTTCCATCTCATGACCCCGAAATACCTAAAAACTCAAAAACAAATGTAAAAATATACGAAATTTACAAGAAAAATAACAAAGAAAACATAGACAATAGATATTTATTAAGGTTTTTTAGGCACCTATCTCTAATCCACTTGTTTGAGACGATAATTTATTCTTCCAAATTGTAAGCTTCTTCTCCATTCTTTCAAGAACTGAGTCCCAAAAATAAGTATTCATCCGGTGAGTACCAATAGGTATTCCCAGGTATTTTATGGGCAAATGTTTTGTTTTGCATCCACATTCTTCATTCAAAACATCAATAACTTTATTTTCACCTACACTTACTTTATATTGTGCTCTTATCCAAAATTTAACCTCATACCAGTTAGAGACTCAAACATAGAAAGAATAATGACTAGTTTCCTGACTTCATCCTCCTCATCGATTAAAATTAGTGTATCATCTGCAAGTTACAGATGAGATATAATAGTTATATCATTCTCGACTACTTTGAATCTAGAAAGTTGACTTATACTCACAAAATCATTTAACAACTTTGAAAGAAACTCTATACCAACAAGAATAAATAAGGAGACAATGAATCTCCTTGCCTCAAACCCTTATAAGGTCTAAACTTTCATCATTCACCAAAACTGGCAAATAAGAAGTAATACACCATCTTATCAAGGAATTCCACCCATTTCCAAAACCATGCTTGTGCAAAATAAACTAAATAGTCCTTCAATTGATATTATCAAATTCCTTTTCTATGTCAATATCGCAAAACATACTAGGCATTTTATCTTTTAATCTATTGTACACACACTCATTGGAAATTAACATCCATCCAGAATTTGCTTGTCGTGGATAAAAGCCGCTTGATAATATAACTATAATTGAATATTTTCTCAATGAAAAGAGAATAAATACTAAATACTTGTCAATTGAAAGTACAAGAGTCGATCAAATTCGAGAAGCGGTGGTCTTTGAAATTTGATATGTAATATTTGATTAATTGTTTTCTTTGACCAAATGTGCTCTCAAATGCATCACAATTTAGAGTTTAGAGTAATGAAAGATGCATACGGGGAATCCAATAAGGAGATGAAGATATATTATATTAATCTCTGACTGAAAGGTTTTGATCCTTTGGCTTTGTTATTGCTCCAAGTATAAGTCAAATTTTATTGCGCTCTTTGTAGTTGCCTTTGGGTATGATGTTTTGTTTTGAAAGACAAAATCGCATTTTTATCTCAAAATACTCTAACTAACAACAAAAGCCATGTTCAACCAGTTACCAGATTGTTGAGAGTTTTTTTCTTGAGTTAACAATTCCTCAAAAAATTTCATTACTAAATTCATATTCCCCTACAAAGATCTACCACCTCTAGGTACCTCCTTCCAAATAATTTCAGAAAAGGGGCATGCAAACATGACATGTCAGGTACTCCCAGTAAAATGATTACACAAGGAACAAGTCTTTTTTATGTACTTACACATCACATAAAGTCTCTCTTTTGTGATAAGAATGTTAGATAAACATTTCTATAGGAAGTGTTTGACTCCTGTCCAACTATCAATGCACCAGAAGTCCTTTTATTTAATATTTGTTTCTTGTATGGCAGTGTTTAAGTCAAGATGGCTCAAAATTTCTTCTTATAGCTTGTTGTTGGCATATTTCAGGGTGAATCCACCATGTCTGTTAAGCTTATAAATTAGTTTATCTTCAGAGGATCTAGGAATCCTTATTTTTAAAATAAGGTTATCAATTGCAGGAAAAAACAAGTTAGTAAAGAGATTTAGCTTCTATTATTTGTTTTGCTCATCAATCATCCCAGTAACCCATATTTAGTTCTCATGGTCAGTTGTGTTTATATTTGGATCAAGTAGTTTAGATAAGCCCATAATCTAGATATCAACCCAGATTTTAGTCTTACTACCTTTGCTCACTCTCCAACATCTATTGTTCTTTATAAAAATTAGATTTTTCTTTACTCCCTTCCAAGCCAAATAAAATTTGCTTGATCAGTAGTACTGAATATAATTTTACATGAGCAATACCTTGCGTTGCTTGCATACACCCAGATTTTTTCATAATTTATAATAATTCTCAATGCAGCTCTAACCAATAAAGCTTGGTTTCAATATCTTCAAATCTCTAAAACCAATCCTTCATACATTATTGTGTATGCACAGTTTTTTTCATGTAGTAAGACAATATTATTTTTTCTCTTCAAAACCTGCCGAAATATTTTTTTTCAAACGCTCACCCTCAGTCTGATTAGTGATTATATCTAGCATTTTAAGAGAGCTCATAGAATGCTCATGTACACATATCATTAGCAACAATCTTGATCATTCTAGTTTTTCCACATTAAGAGACGGTTTTACTTCTCCATACAAAAAATTTAGATTGAATATTTTCCACCAAATTGGTAAAACATTGTTGCTTAGCTTAACCATTTATAAGTGGTTGTTTGTGGGGAGAACGAATTGAGGGCTAATTTAGGAAAAAGTGGGGTGAGCAGGTGATAATTCGTCAATCCTTAAACATTTGTACTGTTGAAGTACTTTATTTAGATTCAAGATATCAATTTGTACAATCCTGGCCTAAACCAAGCAATGGTCGTTCTAGTCTTGCTTCAGTCACAAAATGAGAAGGAGAAGGGTTGGTCTTAGGGAGGGAAGCAAGAAAAGGTTGAGGTTAGATTATCGAACTTTGTTGGATATAGTTGGTGTGAATAACTACAAATAAATTCTTATGTGTGAGAAGGTTGAATGATCAAAGTTGATCGACTTGAATTGTTCTATTTTTGGACTTGTTCAGTTGTTGTAAACTTGTTGTCGTGTAAAAACTTATCTCCCCTCTATTCAATATATTGAACATCTATTTATATCAAAGTTATTATAACCACTCGACCTCTATTATGGAAGAAACTGTCAATGGTTTAGTAGTGGTGAAGTGGAGAAGGTGTTGGCAACTGCTCTCCACTTCGATTAAGGATGAACAATCAGTTATTCAACTTACCACTCCTCTACTTAACTGCTGCTCAGACATTCCAGAATTTCTCTTTAGTGGGTGCACTATTGCACCACATGTCGTAGACCGCCAGACCAAAACCCTAATGAATATCCCCCCATTTGTGACATTTGATGTCTCGTGTAATATTGTAGTATTAAGCAATGTCAAATCAATTGAGACCTGCTCAATGGTCTCTTGACTAAAGAGTTGTCTTGCTTGACTAGCTGATGAGTTTGTCTTGCTTGACTAGATGATGAGTCTGTCTTGCTTGATTAGACTGATGAGCCTAGCAGACTAAAATAAATATGTCTTGCTTGACTAGCTGATGAGTCTAGCATACTAGAATAAAATAAATACATATTTATTAATGTATGAGGAGCAGTGTGTCCATCTTAGTGATAAATGCATAATTCACATGTTTCTAGTGTCAATTCCATACTTGTTTTAGCTATAATTCTTGCATATTACTTGTTATTACGTTTGTTATCAATCTTATGTTTTATATTAGGTGAATCATCCGAAATCAATGGAAATAGTGTTAAAGAGAGCTAAGAAGAGGAACGGAATTCATTCTGGCATGAAAAGAAGAGGCCAAAGGATGGAAACACAACTTTGAAACAAGAGTTCCAGGAAGATTTAGGTTGGAAAAGTATCCCAAAAGGGAGCCATAAACGAAGTCAATTTTGGACAACGAATTCCAAGAAAAGTTACAGTTGGCTTTAGACTATCAAAGCCAACCGTAAAATAATCTGAAGATAGATGAAGATTTTTTCATTTCTATCTTGTATATAATTGAAATATTAATCCAACCCAAAAATAATGAGGTCAATCGGACATCGTATGAGGGAGTTATGACCAAAACGGTGAAATACAAAAAAGTGTCTAGGAGTAATTACAGTTGGAAATATTGGACTCGAATCCAACCATACCTCTAGGAATTTTTGGAGGAGTTTGTTCATCCCTTCAATGTGTTTCTCAGATGGAAGAGGAGTAATATTTTCAACGTTAGCAACCAGAGGATTGTTACCCGGAGTACCACCATTACTGGTACTGGCAGAATTCACGTTAGAAGTGGTTACCGACCTAAGATCAACCATCTTGAAACTCAGAAAATTGAAGAAATCGAAGAAGAATTAGTTTTATAACTGAGATATTGATCTCCCACTGTGATCGCCAAAATGTTTGAAGGTAAAAACGATTAAAGGGTAAAGGGGGGAAACTATAGAGTAGATTAATACTTGTGAGATCAAATCGCTTAAACACCAAACATTTGTACTATAAAAGTACTTTTAAGATTCCAGAGATCAATTTGTATGAAATTGACCTAAATCAAGAAATAACCGTTCCGATTTCAGTCACAAAGGAAGAAGAAGGGTTGATATGTAGAGAGGGAACCAGAGAGAGTATTGAGATCAATGGAGATTGAATGTCGATGGTTGTATGTGTTTGAACTGCTGTAAAGACAGAATGATAGCTCTGTGATCATTCAAGTGCTTGTGAGATAGAACTCCTGTTTTTTGTCGATAGGTTGAAGAACCTATTTATAGCAGAAGAAGTTAACACATTGATCTCGTAAGTGGTGACAGTTGTATAGAAGTGGAAGAGTAGAGAAGTGGAAATCATGGTGAAAACCGACTCCGTCGTGTGAGTGACACTTGACAGTTGTGCAACCACTATTCCCTTCACTTCTTCAACCGTCGATACGAATTTTGTACTTTCTCATCGTGGGTATATCGTTACACCACACGTGTTGTAGGCCGCCAGACCAGAACCCCAGTGAATATCCCCCAATGTGACATAATTGATGTCTCGAGCGAAGTTAAGTCTACTTCGTAGACGGTTGGTCAGTCGTTGACCGAGCTAGAATGTCAGTCTTTAGTATGTTGATGAGTCTTGCATGTTGACTCATTGATGGATAGAGCAGTAGTTGCGTGCTGAGTCAAGTGGTGATGCTTAATAGATTGTGGATGTAGAGAATCTGATTAATGTTGACACTAGTAGTTGTGTCGTATCATCATGTCAGCTGAGGAGTAACAATACTCGAATAATGCTTGTCGTTCGAGCCTCAAGTCGCCCGAACTCTTGGTTGTGCGAGCACTAAGTCGCATGAGCGCTTGGTCATGCGAGCACTAAGTCACGTGAGCGCTTGGTCGTGCGGGCACTAAGTCGCGTGAGCGCTATCAAATTGTAGAATATTTAGTTTCGTCGGAGTAGAACAAAACTGCGGTTATTTTAAATATTGATAGTGGGACCAATTGAATTAAATCTTAATATGGCAGTGAATCAATGATAAATGAACAGTGTTAGATGAGCGATGGTGGATGAGCGATGCCATATGAGTGACCAGAAGAGACTAAATGGAGAAGCTTGGGGAAAAGGAATATGGGGAGTGGGACCGGCCAAGGGGGCCGGCCGGTTGGCGTCGGTCCCACAAATCCTTATTTTATTCTTTCCCTTTTATGCTTCTTCGACTGAAGCTCTCAGAACGAATCTCTTCGACCGAAGCTTGGAAGAGCATTATTGTTATTTATACCCGTAGGTGAAAATTTCAGACATAACGTACTTCAGTAAAAACGTTGTAGATTCTAAATACGATGTCCGTTTTTGATGATCATGCCCAATTCGAAATCCTGGGATTACTGGCTACATCCTCACACAAAAGGAATTAGTTTTTGAGATCGTTTCGGTCGTCAAACGGGGAAAACAGTAACCCTTCATATGAAATTCTAACAATTTTCAGATTGTAGTTTATCTAGAGTTTGAATTATATCTCTTATAACGTTATTCAGAATGGGATGCCCTTTTAGTATGTTGTAGTGGACAAATAGGGGAACATATGTTGTTTAGAACATTTTGTCCCATTCCACACCCATTGTCATGTTTTTTCAAGGTGATATGACGATGTGTCAGAAATTGGCTATTAATCAAAATTAGGGTTTCGTTGTATTTCGACCGATATTGGGATTTTTGATGAAACCAACATTGAGAATATGTTATTTAAGCTCGACTAATCATTATCGGAGCTTTGGATTTTGCATTTGGCATAATGGTGAATTACTAACACGTAGTGTTTCGTCTTAGTGCATCCGTCCGCAGCTTGTTATGCGTTATGATCAATCAATGTTATTCAATTAGAGTTTGAATATTGATGTAAAGCTACTCTAAATATTCAACTAGGGAATATAAAGAGGAATTAAGTTGCTCTCTAATAGTAGGCAATTTATCTAGAAGCATTAACATCCACTCAGGATTAGAGAGTTGTTCTGGATGCTTATTATGTATAGTGAGAGATCATCTTGGAAAGAGTTGTAATCAGCACCAGTGACACTTGGAGGACAATGATGCTCTATACTAGTGATTAATTCATCAAAGAGTTTCCCTATCATTGTAGAGGAGTAAGCATTGAGATGTACAGTACCAATGTTGTATGTAGAATATTGAGAGCTCATCCAGGTGAAGCTCTAATATCATATGTATATTTTTAGAGAGAGTACATGGTCAGTGTGAGATGCCTATAGTGAGCGTTCGATATTTCAATTATTTTCTAGAATATAAAATATGAATTTTATGCTTTTGATGTCGGGTCAATAGCATATACAAAATTATATTATTTCTTTGATCTGCTGGATAGAGATGATTTTACTATTTTATCCTTCGTTAGAAATCCACCATCTACACCTAGAGTCGTGGATACTATATAAGGAGACATCCAAAATATTAATATGACACTCTACAAAAAGGAGAAAAAGGAGCTAAGGCTTGGAGTTGCGATTGAACATCACGATTTTTAGGGTTTGCTTTACTTGCTTTCTTGATTACTTTCCATGGATTTTGAGAAATCCATGAGTAACTAAACCTTTCTTATTGGTTAGATATGTAGTCCTAAGTTGGAAAACATGTTTATTAATTTAAGTATTCATTCTCATATGTTCATAATATCTTCAATATCGCTTATGTTCAACCGTTAATAATGCCATGTATGATTGATAGCTTGTCTGTTTAAGTCGTGAATTAGATGAGCATGCATTGATATCTATGTCTAAACTAGGGTTTGAGATCCAAAATTGTCGAAAGATCCTTGTTATAAGTAGTATAACATAGTTGTTAATGACGGGATGTTACCATGCAATTATGTGTAGAAGCGTGACTTAGGTAAAATCCGTGTGGCTCTTGTGCCGGATTGCTTAAAATAACTTCAACTCACAAAGATCATTGCTTTCATTGGGTTAAACTTGAGTGGCTCTTGCGCCACGTTATTCGTTGAAAATGATTGAAAGAGTGGCTCTTGTGCCTTTGATGATAATAAGAGTTTTGCCGAAGTAAGTCTGTGATAAGATGCTTTAGGGTTATTGATATTGAGAGTGAATGAATGTTGAGTGTGATTCAGTTGATGACATGTTGGAAGATGGAAGATGAATTCTCTAACCAGTACTCTTTATCTCTGATATTCGTTTCAATTAATTTGTTTTAGCATAACTTAGTTATAATAACAATCAAAAATCCCATTTTTACATAAGTAATCAAAATAAATTGACAACCCATATCTCTCTGAGGAACGAACTTGTTCTTACTAGTATACTCAAATCAATATTTGTGAAGTAGAGAACTTGAAAATAATTTTGCTTGGATGACAACCGACCACTTAGTCAATTTTGTATTGATATGCTTATTTCTTAAAAACAAGTGTATGATGCTGAGCATGAAAATTTTTGTTTGAGGCCTCATACGAAAATATATGTGAGAGAGGCCTTCATAGTAGGGTTTTAAAGCTTGTCAAAACCCTAATTTGCCAAGTTAAGAAAGTTTTACGTGAAAAGTTGAGGAATGAGTGCCAAATTGAGATACTCATGTGAATAAAGAGGAAGAGCGCCCAACTTTTGTCTTGAAGTAAGAGTCTCACGTTTTTCTCTTTGCACTCGGCCTCACATGTTAAGGGTAAAAGAGTAAAACACCAAATTTTGGTTAGAAGCAAGACGTCAAAATTTTCAAGAAGCAAGACGCTCATATTTTACTCTTGTGCTTAATCTCATATGTTGATGGCAAAATAGTAAATTGTCAATTTTGACAAGAAGCAAGTCGTGTGAACTTGGCTTTATTTTTTGAAGGCATGTGAGTCTTGCCTTGAGAATAGTCATGCAAGCTTAGCTGCTTGGCTAAGACACACACGTTGGAAGCAAGAAAAGGTAAAGACGTCCCTGTCTTTAAAAATTAGGGTATGAAAGAGTTTGGCCAGAAGGCAAGAAGCTCATACTTTACTCTTGTGCTCAGCATCACATGTTGAGGCCAAAATAGTAAAATATGAATCTTTGGAGAGAAGCTTGATGTCCACGCTTGGCTTTTGAGTAGGCGTGCAAGCCTGGCCTGAGAAGTAAGACGCACAAGCAATAGGTAATGTGCGTTTGAAAAATTAGGGTTAAACTCCCCTTTTCGAAATTAGACCTTTTGACACACTTTTTAACGTTTACCAGTGTTGCAAATTTATTGGGTTTGAAATAATTTTTGACACATTTTTTGTAACGTTTTAAGTGTTCCGAATTTATTTTCAAACCCTAATTAGGATTTGAAATACTTTTTGACACACTTTTTACAACGTTATAAGTGTTGTGAATCTGTTTCCAAACCCTAATTAGGGTTTAAAAATACTTTGACACGCTTATAAGTGTTGCAAAGCAAACCCTAATTTGAATTTCTTTCACTCGTTTGCATTAGTTGTCTCTTTAAGCAAAGGATTAATGCAAAATGGGGTGGGATTTTTAGCTAGTAAAAGCTACGAAATTGTGTTTGTCACAATTTTGACTTTGAATTTAAGCACAACTGTGGTACTTTAAGCAAATAAATCTATATATAGAGTTATATGTAGGTGTTTAAATAGGTTAATATTGCTCAGTTGAACATGAATATTAACATGGATAATTTTTGGGATTTCAGCTATGGAATATAGTACCAATATAACATTCAATATACTCTATACTAGTGGGCAATCCATCTAGAAGCTTGAGATTTTATGTAAAAATCATAAAACATCTGGGAATGTTGTTCTGATGATTTTATATAGTAATGAATATTGATTAAATACATCAATTTGATCGTATATGTAGTTGGCCATACATACAGAGAGAGAACATGGATAAACACCTAAGAGAGGGTAGGGATAAGCGCCTACTCAAGAATTCTTTTGCAATTTTTTTAAAGTTTAGTATTTCCCAGAACCGAGTCTTGAGAGATAATTTACTATTTTATCCTTGTCAAAAACCCACCAGCTATAGTGATATACCTAAATATTTTTCATTAGGATTCATTTTTTGCACTTTAAGCCTCCTAGCCAATATCCTGCAAAATCTGTTTGGCATACGTGTACTAAAGTAGGCACTTGACGTGGTAAAGTTCACTGACTTCCCATAATTACTAACAAATCTTCCAATGACTTGTAGAAGATTGTTGACATTATGTAAATCAACATTTGTGAATAACATAAATCATATGCAAAGAATAAATGAGGAATTGAATAAAAATTCCTTGCAATCTTTATCCCTTGAATTTGATTGTTCTACTCGTCCATAAGCAGTTGTCTAGAGAAAACCTTCATTCCAATGATGATAAGGTAGGGCGATACGGATATCACTGCTTAATACCTCTTGTGGGTTGATAAGCATTACAAGGAGCACCGTTTAGGATAACTGATATTTTTATTGTACTAATGCACTATATTATTGGTCCACACTATTCCTCATAAAATCTCATCTGCTTTATCATATCTTTTAAAAAAGCGACACCAATATATCAAATATTTTTGACATATCTATCTTGAGAGCATGAAAATTCTTTTGTTTATGTTTTTATTCATGGTGTGTATAATCTCTTGACCTAATTGAACATATTTGGTATCTGTCTCCCAGGTATTAAACAGCTTGAAGAGGTGATATTATTTTCCCCATAATCATTTCATTCTTGTTCCCATGATTTTGGAAATGAGCTTGTATGAAGTATTACAAAGAGAAATAGGTCTAAGATCAGTTGGAAACTGTTTATTCTTAGTCTCTGGAATGAGACTAACATTTTTTTTTATTTAGCCTCTTCAATAGAAATCCAAAAAAGAAAGATTTTATTGACCATCTCAATTGTGTCAGCTCCTAAAATAGCCCAATGTGAATGAAAAAAACCTAGAGGGAATCCATTTAGCCCCAAAACATTCTAGGGTTTCATAGTTTTTAAAGCTTGAAAGATTTCAATAGTATCTGGTGGTCTCATTAAAGCATTATTATCTTCAACACTTATAGAGTATGGTATACATTGAAGTAACCATTGTTTCTTACAAGCTCATTTGTTGTATGAAGGTCTGAATAATAAATAATAAGTAAATTTTCAAGTCATTCTCTTGTATTGCACCAAACACCGTTGTTATCTTTTAAAGCATAAATGTTATTTATACTCCTTCTCCTAATGGCATTTGTATGATGATACCTTATGTTTCTATCAATTTCCAAATAAAATTCATCTCTAGATTTTTGACCCCAAAAATCACTTTTTATTTGATGCAAATGTTTAATTTCAATATCCACTTATTGAACCTCCATAGTGATATTAAGACTACTATCTTTTTGTTGTATGACTTCAAGTTTTTGATGTAAAAGATTTATATTACTCTGAAAATTGCCAAACTTCAATTTGTTCCACTTAGCTAAGTCTTTCCTGGTGTATTGTGTTGGAAGGCTGGAGATCCTTCAACACCATTTTCTTAAGCCGACATAATTTGAGATTCTTGATAATTATCATTTTCCCAATATTGGAAATGTTTATAGTTATTTGTTTTATCTCCATTTGAATCATCAGAATCCAAGAGGATATGCCAATGATCAGGATCCTAACTATAGAAGGATAGTTATGCATCAGGGAAATGAAGTGTCCACTCATCATTAGTGATAAATCTACATAGTTTTTCCTTCTTTATACCTATACCATGAGCATTACTTGACCATGTGTAATACCTTCCCATGTATCTCATATCCTCCAAAACAGCTTCTCCAATGAGGCCAATGGAAGAAGGGGATGAACAAGAAAAAACATAAGTTGAAGATGCACTATGAATTCTGTCCTCATTAAAGAAAAATACAATACTTAACTTGCATACAAAAAAAGGTACATATTGTTTCGATAAAGTGAACAACATACATCTAAATAATAATAATAATTAAATCATCAAAGAAACAATCCTAACAATAAAAATATTAACTTACAACTAATGAATAAAAAATTAACTTTTATATTATTATCATCGTATGTGAGCACACCCTAATATGAAGATTAAAGTAGCAACTAAAGAGTATAATATATATTATTGTATACGAAGAAGAAAGTGAGTAAAGAAAGTCAGGAATACGTTTCTGTTTCTCTTCGTATCCCTTTAGTTGTTTAATTTATTTATATTCACGGTTTATAAGTGAACAGACCCCTTATATAATTTACAATGCATGAGATTTAATAAGACTAGATTGACACATGTGTCATTAGGTGTCTTCATTCAAATGGGTTAAAAGGTCAGTCATCCACACTTTTATAGACACGTCATGTAACACTCCTCCTTGGATGATCACCGTTCTAAGTACGTTGTTTCGGCGAACCTTACCAGAAAAATCCTATTTAAATAAAAATTGGAACAGATGAAGCTTCTGATGATGTTCACCGTTATGACAAGTTGTCTTTGTTAAGATCTTGTCAGGAAATACCATGTGCAGTAAAACCCTGAATTAAATTATACCGGTGATTATCATATAACTGCATCTTAATAAAAACTATAGATATATACATCTCTTTAGATGATGATCACCATTCTAAGTTGTTATCTCATTAAAAACCTCGCCAGGAAAATCCAGAGGGACAAAACCTGAACGTAGAAAAACATGAGTATCAGAACAATGATAGACCCCCATATGCTGCCTCGTTAAAACCTTTTCCGAAAAAACCCAGAGGGACAAAAACCAGGACGAAGGAACAAGAGTACAACATTTTGAACTGGGGATGGCAGTAGACTCACATGCCTCATTAAAACCTTGACAAGAAAAACCCAGTGGAAAAAAAACCTTGACTATGGAAAAACAGTACACGATGTAAAATTCCAACATACCCAATATCCATAGTCTTATACGGCTTTACTCCCCCTGATGAGTAGCCTTCTCAGTTGATCATTTTTCTCAATAATACTGCATAGAGATCACGAACCATCTTATAATGTTTTCAGCGGCTTCCTTTAGTTGAGAAACTTAGTCCGATTTTCCTCTGTGCAATTTCTTAATGATCTTCTGATTGTACCAACCTTCTATTGTCAACTAGCTTTTTCTGAACAATCGTGACCGACCATAGGAATAACAAAGCATCCTCTACCACCAGACTACTAACTAGGAGGATGTTTAACATCTTTAACAAACCTGCTAAAAATCAAAACTTGAACAGTCTAGCTTTTCCTTGTGGGAGAGATTATGCGATCTTTTATACAAAAGATCAAGCTTAGCGGTACCACGAAGATGATGAACTTTTCTTCGAAGCAGTGTCTCGATATTGGTGTTGGGTAAAACCATACTTACGTGTTTACTACAAACCCAATATCATGTATCTATAGCATATTTCAGATAATATACCATTTACATATCTTTTGTGTAATATAAACCACAGAGTGATACATCTCCTTTGTTGAGATGTAAACCGATCAATCTTAAAAGTAAGAGATTACACAACTGTAATTTCGCCACTTTGTCTATTTAAACATGTAAAAACCTTAAAGGTTGACGAAGTTAATGTACGGTTAGCTACAATGTTCAATTAAAAGATTGAGATCTTATTTTACCGAGATTCCTAACTCGAACTCCTTCTTTAAGCATTTTTATGCTTTGGAGCTCTTCAGGAGTTCCAATCAAATATATATTGTATCCATCAAATCTAACAAATGCAGAGTTCATGGGCATGTAAGATAGTTCGTATTTCCCCGGTTTAATAAGTATTCATTTAAATGATTGACCACAATTGTCTGATCATTTCAAACCTCGTACGTAAGGCTCGATTAAGCTTTAGTGAATATATATATGGTATGGTTTATCTGCTACGACTGAAATCCTCAAGGGAATTTCAAGTAGATATTTGTATCTAGTTTTCCATACAGATGTATATGTAGTAACCACAACCATTAGATGCATGTCGAGTCCTTGAAAGACTACCATACTAATACCATAGAGGTAATTGCATATATCAGGGAATATGTTTCTTTGTAAACCAACTCAAGTTCTGTAAAAGACTTTGTGCCATATATTAGTTGACTTCATTTTCCCACTCTGCAGAAACCCTCAACTGTAGTCAATGAGACATACATTATCGGGTGTTGGGACTGCAAATGTACACACTTGTGGAAGATAAAGCTCACATTCTCGAGTGTTTGGCTGCAGTTCGAAAATTAAGGGAGAAAACTGTTATTCTGCTTGGATCACTCCTTTGCAGTTTAACAAATCATTCTTTTGATGACAATCTTTTATAAAGAGTGGTTTAACACAACATCATTTATAACGGTATTATTGGATACTTTGACTATGCCACCAACAATCACTGTAATACGATAGTAAATTTCTCTATTTTGAGGTTCCACGACTTTTGCAAAGACGTTCTCTTATCAAGAAAACTACACTCAGAGAAATCAGATCTACCTTTGATAGGCTCTTCGAGAAAACTATCGTTCAATGATTGTGATTGGTCCTTTCTTTTCAGGAGAAGCAGAATAGTTTAAATCAACTAGCCATCCACGCTTATAGTGTGTTTTAAATGACACACTTGCTGCTACATGCACAACTTTTCAAAAAAACAACTTGTTTGCAATTTCAGAAGATATCAAATCTTCTGCATGTCTTTAATTGCTGAAAATATCAAGATGAGATACATCCTGGTCTATCTTTTGTGCAAACCAGGATACTTCGCGTCATTTTTCAGGCGGTAGCCTTTTCTCCCCTAAATAGTGGGAAGACTTTCTCATCAAATTTGCAAATCTGCATGTTGTAGCAACCGCAGTGGAATACATCACGTCTTCAAACAGAAACATGATAATGGTTTTATGAGTAATATAAGTTCAAATACTTTGTGAATGATTCAACCAAACCATTCAATGAATACAAATGAATAATACAGTTACTCACCATCAACTCCCAGAGCATTACTAAAATGATACAATATCAAAAATTGACAATTAAATGTTTCATTTGAAATCTATATGAGTATAGATGCACAGTTACCACATAGGTGATATGTCGAGTCATGTATGACTACCAGACTATACTTTTATCAACCTAATGTAGTGTTTGTGGAAATCGTTGTCAAGGGTGACGCTATATAACAAGCGACCCTAATTTTCTCATCACGCTTTCTGATAAGCATCAAATTTGTAACCCAAATTTATGGATGCTAGGACTAAGGTTCCAAAAGCGTACACAAGAGAGAAAATAACTCAATATGGATTGAGATCCATATTTCCAATCTTATAAACTTTGTTGATAATTCCTTTGCAAAGGGGGATACTTATCCACAATAATTTCAGTAGCTACTCTGAACATTATCGACTAACCAGTTTGATAATCAGTTTAATCCATTGGTATCAAATTTCAATATGCGGATATTCTCCCTCATGAGATATCAATGCAAATCTTATGGATATGTTCCTCGTCGGGAGATATCAACTCATAACTCAAAGAGAATATGGACGTTATCTGATTAGATTGGCCTACCTCATGTAAGAGGCTTTCGTCTATGTTTGTAAGCATATTTTCAGAAAAAACGATAACTGCGATTCATAGCAAGCCTTGCAAGGACTTTATTTATGCCGAATCATGCTAGCATACTCCTACTAAATCTAGCAACGGGGTAATCTCCAACATCTTAGGCACTTATTGGTGTGAGAATTTAGATGAGACACAATTGGAGTTAACCAATATCGTCGACGATTCTCCCCCTGATCCTTAAACGGGAATGTCTCATCAACAGAACTTTCAGTTCCGCATTACTCTACCTATCAAGGTAGTAACTGGGTATTGACATGATAACACGTGACCCGGGAGAGATAACTGATCAGGTTTCCTCTCTCCTTTACTGTCCAGCTGGAATAATTTTAAGAATTTATATTGTCATATAAAATCAACAGTAAACTATAAAATAAAATCTGTGAACATAGACACTATCTCAATATCAGTATCATTCCTACCAAGACGACCGATAGAAATGAACGACATTTGAGGTGCACATATTGTGTCTTTTATATGCCACAACGATAGCAGAGCTCGACCATGCTCAAAGATGGCTTATTCAAACCAATCATTATGCTACTGTCCCATATCTCTCCACTTCTAGTGATACGATGTTTATCAGGTTTCTAAACCTGAAAAACTCATTGTGGTTCCCATATTTAAATATGCCTACCATATTTTACATTTTCCTCATTTGTCGTGTCTACCAATTTGTCAAAAGTAGATTTATTTGCATAGGCACTGATGCCAATTTAATTCACCAAATTTGTGATTTTTGGTAATAGTTTAGGCGACGAGTAGACTAGATATTAACTCTTAATATCATTTAAAGCAATGCAACACTCATTATCCTTGAAGTTTGTATATCTATGAGGCGCGGTTAAAATACGCAGCTCTCGTTGTTGTTGTCACAACATATAAAATGTGCATAATATGCACTAGCTTTTTAAAGCTCGTCGATATAAGAGGCGCATATATTATGCATATCGTAAAGTTAGCGAAAACACATAAGGGCGCAAAAATTTGTCGCTCTCCTTATTGTCCGTCGTGACACTTATACGATACATATATTTCTTCTCCAAATTCAAACCCAACTATATACCGTAAAAATCAATGGCGAAACAACGAAGGATTTTTTTTTCAACGCCATCCAAAAAGGACGCGGAAAAACCTTCTCTTTATTCAATTAATGAGGAAAATAGCAAACGCAACAAAACTCAACTATTTGGCTAAATTCGGAAATCGAATAACATCACAAATATGAGTTATTTTAAATACGTACCTATTTCGATATCCCTTCGTATACCACCATAATTATTTATACCTATCTTAGCATATACAAGATGCGGCAATCGTCTAACTTCTTCCTTAACAAGTCCAAATCGAATAGGAACTAGGTTAGATACAATAAAAATTATATGCATAAAACTACTTAACAATAGTTAAGTTAAATATGCAAGGGTTGAAAAAGATTATGCTTTTCCGTATCGTCAGCCCCCATGCCGATTGTCATAGAGCAATTCGTACTGATAACGTTTTATATTATTACCAACATATGTAAGCACACCCTTTATATAATCTGAATATTAAAGTAACAACTAAAGAATATATTATATATTATTGTATACGAAGAAGAAAGTGAGTAAAGAAAGTCAGGAATACGTTTCTGTTTCTCTTCGTATCTCTTTAGTTGTTCAATTCATTTATATTCACGGTTTACAAGTGAACAAACCCCTTATATAATTTACATTGCATGGGATTTAATAAGACTAGCTTGACACCTGTGTCATTAGGTGTCTTCATTCAAAGGGATTAGGTGTCTTCATCCACTCTTATAGACACATCATATAACATTAATAAAAATGATAAAAGTGTTAGGGATTAATGAATTCACTATAAAATTACAATTATTGTATTATAGAGGTCTTTTATTACTCATAAATAGTAGCAGCACAACCATCATTACACAAAGAATTTATTGATAAAAGATCTTAATTATAATTCCAAAAGGATTATTCTGTCTCGACCTTTAGGTAAATACTCTAAACATTGAATATATGTGCATAAATAGTCAGAGAGTAATCATGAAGAATTATAAACAACAGAGTTTACGAAATTGATTGATACCTGACTATGAGCGGACCTAACTAGGGGTTGTTACACTGAGCATACCAATCCATTCAGATTGAATGAACTGTTGGTTTCAACTTTTCATACCAAACTAATTCATAAGAGTCTGAAGAAAACAAAAGATCACACTTTTTCTAATAAAAGGCGGTCGTTTTGTTTTTTGCTTATACAAAAGGCGAAAATAAATAGATTTACCACTAAATAAAAAAATGGAACCCAAATACGTAAATTATTATATTATAACTTGGATTTTTTTAGGACATTCCGCTTATACAACACCATTTTGCTATGTATCCATAATCTAATCCCAATAAATAATGTTAAGTGTCCCTGAAAAATATTTTCCAACGAATATTGCCGCTTCTAGTTATTTATTGTGGTCATGAACCCCCATAAAACACATCTTCATTTAACACCGTAATAGTCGTTTTCTTTTAGTTGTTATAAGGATTTTTCTTTCACATCATAATATCAAAAGAAAAAAATATTTTATTAGAGCCATGATAATATTCTAAAACAACAATTATAACTTTTATAAGACGGTCCAACTTGAACCTAGCAAAGCCGTGTTTTGGCTAAGCAGCTGCCTAGAGTCCAAAATTTAAACGACCCAGAATTAATAAAAATGTTAGTCTTTCAGATAAATTTAGCAAAAAAAATACTTATGAGCACCCTGAAGGTATAACGCTGGAAAAATCTATCGCGTAACTCACCATTGATTATTGAATTAAACCCATTGGATATATATATTTTTTGAATATACCAAGAACAAAAAAATGAAAAAGCCAAATAATATAAAAATTTATAGCATGTTTGGATATCGTTTAAGAAATTGTTTGTTTTATTTTTAGAAACAAAAAAGTTAGATGTTATTTTAGGTATACAATTTCATAATGACTTCCAAAAGTAAAAAATTAACTTTTTCTGAAGTAAAATAATTTTTCTTATGATTTCTGGGATTCGCTCCAGCCTCTGAATCCAAACACCCTATTAGCGAATTCCCCTAGGCCGGATTTTTTTTACTAGGTCAACGCCTAGGCCCAATTAGTCATAAGTAACCATGACTCATAGGCCCAATGTGTGTTTCAAGTCATGAATCATGATTAAAGAACGATTTTTTGGGGACCAACCCATTTTTGAGGGGATCATCCCCCCATTTTGCTAAGGCCATTAGGAAGTAATTCCTGGTCCCCCTCTCCATATAATTTAAGATATGGCCAAAATACCCTTACTTAATTAGAGTTAGTTAAATCAGTTAATTGTTAGTATTAGATGAGATAAAATATTTGTGTTCGAGAATTAGAATTATTGAGAGAGAAGTAGAAGGAGAAGAAGAGTTTTGGAAAATAATCTTGAAACCTAGATTTGGTGATTCTTAAATTCAAAATGAGTGATTCTAGTGCAAGCTTAGAGGAATAAGAACCTTCAAATCGTAGAGTAAACAAACTATTTGTTAATATTCACAACGATCCGGGGATGAAGATGGTGAATGTTTTATTATCCAAACCCAATCTCAATCTCAAAATAATGCTTTTTACGAGATAAACGAGGATCACAGCAAAAAATATGAAGATTATAATGTTTTTGATGCTCAAGTATACTTGTTAATGTGTTTTTGTTGCTTGGGTTGGCTTAAATTTGATGATAAAATCAAATTTTATATCTTAGATTCGGCTAGTTCGATATAAGTTTGGCTAGAACATTGAATAACACAGGTAGCCGAACTCCGTGTTAATGGAGGCTTCGACTAAGTTCGGCTACCTAATTGAAGAATATCTAATGTTCAGCTAGTTCGAGATGAAACAGAGTTATGTTCGGCTAGTTCGATCCCTACATTGTCCTAGTCGAACTCTTAGTTACAAAAGTAGCGGGAAATTTAAAGTACATAGTTCGGCAGTTATGGTAGTAAAGGGCCTAGAAAGAACATAAATGTTCGGTTTATATAGGATTTTTCGACTTTGTCGAACTAGTGTGTTCGGTTAGATACGCAGATATATGCGTAGCCGAACTTTGTAGTATTTTTTTGTTGTAACTAAAATTGTCATATATTTTGTAGGTCCAATTGGAGCATGTACCTATGGATGATCAACCTACTCATGTTGATATTATGTACGATGATACATTGCATCATTATGCGAATGACTTGGTAAGTTACCAATTTATGTGTACTTAAATGTTTCAATGAAAATTTTCAAGTTTTGTACCTTTGTGTTTTGCTTAATGTAGACATGGGATAGTCCCGATGAAGCAAAAAGTTGGGCTAAAGAACATGCAAAACGGGATATGTGTGTATTGGTTTTGAATGGAAAATCTAGCAAAAACCGCTTTGAAATGGTTTGTGATAGAAATTCGTAAGCCCGAAAGCCACAAGAAGAAGGGTTGTGTGTGTATCGGAAAGACCAGAGGAAGAATGTAACTATCTAAAAGAAGACCGATTGCCCATTCAAGTTTGTGTTTAATTTCAACAAAGAATTGAGGAAATGGGTTCTATTCAAAGTTGTTGAAGGTAGACATAACCACAAACGTCCTGAACATCTTGAAGGGCATTCAGTTGCAGCAAGGCTCTCCCCTCTTGAAATGGAAAAACTAGCTAAGATGAGGAAAATGCGTATTCCACCGATTACTATGCTTCGCATCATTAAACATGATAATGAGGATAACCTCTCCTCTGTGTCCACCATTTATAATGCAAACGACACATTGAAAAATAAGGAATAAAGAGATAAAAAGGAAATGCAACAATTATTTTATATGGCACAACAGAAAAATTACGCTGTGTAAAAAGCAAGTAGGTACGGATGGAGAAATAACATATTTGTTTATTGCGCATCCGATGTGTGTCCAGTTGGCGCAATGCTTTTACCAAGTTCTTATAATGGATAGCACTTACAAAACAATAAGTACGAGATGCTATTGTTTAATGTTGTCGGGCGCACATCGACCAAGTCACCATTTAGCGTGACTTTTGTTTCTTGTAGGATGAGCAGGAGCCTAGTTACACTTGGGCGCTGCAACAAGTGAGGTCAATCTTTCGAGGTGATGATATTCCTGGAGTTATAGCCACCGATAACGAAGTCGCGTTAATGAATGCAATAAAGGTAGTCTTCCCGTTAGCACATAATGTAGGTTCCACATATGGTGTAATGTGACGCATAGGTGCATGCCTCAAATTCTACCACCAAAGAAGAGAGGTATGATGAGATAAAGAAGCTACCGGAAGATGAACAAGCCAAATCCAATAAGGAATTTGATGAACAATATCAATTAAATGAAGCCAAATAGGCTTGTTTCGGATATGTTTGATATGTTACTCCCTAACCGAACATTACTCTGGATTGTGCGTTTCTTAGTTGAACTTTGTTGATTCCTAGTCGAACATTACACAAGAGTTTCAAAAAATTTCCATTAAATATGCTACTAACACTGAATTACAAGGATGTCATAATGAGCTTACAAATATAGAAAAACAATTACGAATATAGAAAAATGATTACAAATATAGAAATCGATTACATTTTTAGCATCTTCAACCCCCGTACGTGTTATGAGAAACTTACAAAGGATGTCATAATGAGCTTCGTATTTGAAATTCTTTCCTTTCCATCTTCTCCATTCCTCTCGAGTTCATACTACAACATCAACATTGGTTTCACCCCTAAGTCGATATCGATTGACAACTCGAATTAAAGCTATAAACTCTTCGACTTATTTTCTTATAGTTTGAAATCTACAAAACAACGCCGGACAATCCCTGTTATGAGGATTACCTGTTTCGGTGCAGAAGGTCTCAAGAATTCTATCCCAATAACTCATACTAACTAAACTATTTTGACGTCGCTCTTCACCCTTCTTTGGATCAAAAACACATAGTTTGTGCAAAGAGATAAATCTTCATCTAGAGTAAAGCTAGCATAAGTGACTGCCACTTTTAAGTGAATATGTGATTTCAAACGTGAACTATATAAAGTACATGTTCCTAACAACTATATTTTTCGAAACTATAAAAGTTCGGTTGAGACTATTACATAACAACTACATTAATCTCCATGGATAACTCTTTACCTCCATTCTCGTTCTAGTTGTCTAAGGAATCTCGAGGCATATGTCTTTAAATACGTATAACATAGCTCGTGCTCGAATTTAGTTCCACCATGATGTATTTTCCAAAGAGTTTGAACTCTAGCACTTTAAAAATGAAAGAATTGATAAGAAGTTAGTATACAAAACCAATAATACTCCATTCACAATATAAACGGGTTCAAATACTAATTTTTTGTTCAGGAGTAGCTCTGCAATGATATCGCTTTACCCAACAGAGTATTCTAATGTATTCTCGCAACGTATATTGTAGCATTTCAAATCTTTCGGCTAATTCTAACCATGTACGATTTTTAGGATTCCCATTGATAGACACATTTAAGTGTCTAATTTGCTCTCAACTTTTATAGTGTTGGAACTCATTTTGTACTAATATTGTGTTCTTATGTATTTGTAGATATTTTTGGAAAATAAACATTGTTGAAAAAATTGGCTCGAAAAACTACTAAAGGCACCCATGCATTGGATTACGGGCACCCACCTATTTCAAATCCATAATTTAGGCGGGAATTCTTCTTGGTCAATCTGTGAGAATTTCGTTGGAGATATTCAAGGAGTTCAACAAGATATCCTCTTGCCATTTATGATGTACACAGTTGAGACCCGTATAAAACTAATCTTCACATTTATCTCTCGAGGAAAGAAAATCAAAGATATTCGATGAATATTACACATTCACGAAAAATTCTCGGCTCGGTTTGAAAATATCTTAGCAAGATTTGGACATAACACCAAATATTACTCTCGAGTTGTTTAAGGAAACAAAATCAATAATTTTGTTCGGGAGTTAACTGCCATGATAAATCGAGAATGAAGATCAGATCAAAAGAGGAAGAATATTCCCGAGAGAATACTGGGATTAAAAGAGAAGATTTGAGAAGATATGAAGGGTGGTTGGTTGTTGTAGTATAAATAGGAGAGGTGTATAAGAGTTATGGGGGGTTGGAGACTCAGGAGGATCCAGAAAATCACCGAAAAAATTCCAGGAAGAAAACAGTTGTTGCTGGTGAAAAAGAAGGTGAAGAACATAAGGCGCCCAGAAACTGTCGGTGATAGTGTCGCTGACGCAGGCACTGAAGCATTCTTATTTCAACAGCACCTGAAGTCCGTCCTTCCCTTCTGTTTTCTTTTCTTTCTTCTGTAACGCAGAGAACAAGTCTCTGTAACGCTTATAAGCGTTTCTGTTCTCCTGTGTTACTACTATTTCACCATTGGAAGCACTTTTTGAGTTAAGGAATATATTTTTGAGGGCTTTTCCAATACAATGAGCTAAACCCCATATGATGAGGTGACGGAGGAAGCCATTTTTTCAATAAAAGTGGTATAATTCTATTTTAATTAATGTTTGCAATTTCTTTATGATTATTTGCCTTGGTTGAAATTTGATTTAATGATTTTGGTTAAGCAGTTGTGATTTCGTTAGATGATACATGCTTTGGCATAGGTTTTAGATGTTCCATGCTTTTTTTATACAATTGTTATTTTAAAAATCTACTTTTGGCAATATTTTAGAATCAAATTAAATGTTAGAATTGCATAAATAATAATTAGATTAAATCACTTTAATTGGTTAATGGTGAAATCCATAACCTCAATATTTGTGAATATTATTTTCATATTTTGTGCATATTTTTAATTTAAAAATTAGTTTATTAAAATCTAAAATCAGTTTTCACAAGTTCGAGCGAACGATACCCTTTTTACCACTATTACAAACACATCACCCATCTAATTAGAAATGAAATTCTTTGTCTCTCTTCCAAAATATCGAATAACGTTCATGAGGCCTTTCAGGGTAAGCCGGATGAAAGCTTTAACAAGTATTACCTCGTCCTCAACGGTGAACGGTTCCATTTGTTACTAGAAATGCTCAAAATTAGAGGAAGAAAGAGAATCAGTGTCAAAAAATTGAAGTTAAGACGAGAAAAGTTGGTGCAAAATTAGTTAGAGAGTGCAGCATTAATATAGAGAGAGGCCCCAACGGATCTATTTTTTTTAAAACGAGATAATTTCTCTCTGACCTATAAGTTCGGCTAGATCAAAATTTTCTTTACCTAGCCGAACTTCTTTATTCAAATGAAAAAGATAGTTCGGCTAACAATTCAATTCCTTATAGATACCGAAGATTTATTTGTTTTTGCAAAAAATTAAACGATGCCGACCGAGCATTTGGTTTCTTAACCGAACCAGTTGTTTGGTTAGATCTAATGTGCTATGCCTAGATGAGCTGTTTAATTCAAATGAAAACATAAATTTTCTAACTGAATATTCACTTAATATCTAACTTCATAATATTGTGTCAACATAAAATAAAACCCAACAAAAAAATAACCTACCATGTTCATCACTTCCTACATATTGTTTAGAGAACTTGTTCAAAATAACTTAAAACATCCGAGAAAAACGAAAGAAAAAACAGCATAGATATGCAAAGTGATCAATCTCATTGATCTTATGAAATTCTTCTACTCCTTTTATTATCGACTTGGTCCTAGTATCAACAACTTTTACTCGCTTCATCTTCTTCTTCTTCTCATTTTCCTTCTCCTTGGGCTCATCAACAACTTCATCTTCCTCAACTGGACCAATGTACTCACTAGCTTCGTTGTAGTATGGTTGAAGGATAAGTCATTTTCCTTGAAAAGGAGTTGGGGATCAAAATCCGGATCGGCCTCCATCATCCGAATCATTTCTGCCTTTGATCTTTCATCCGAAGATGGAAGTTCAACAAAGTTAAGGGGATTGTCAGCACTGTTCCATTCAAAATCAGGGTCGTTCATCTCTCGTTCAAAATCCGGATCATCCAACATCATTTAATGTATTTCTTCCTCAGTAACTCCTTTTTGTAAATTGAAAAGAGGACGAGAAAGAATTTCAGCTAGCTCAGCCGGAGAAAAAGTTTCAGCCATTTCAGTCTTTTCCTTTTCCTTTTCCTTTTCCATTGCCTTTACCTTCTTTTGGAGCCTAATATGGATAAACAAATGTAGATGTTCGGCTATAAAATGTGTTCATCGAGCTAACTGAACAACGAGTTCGGTTAAGAATCACAAAGTTCGGCTAACACGAACCCAAAGTTACCAAAAACAGAGTAATGTTCGACAAATGAAAAAAAAATGTCTCACTTAACATTTTGTTCCCAATTTGAGACTAAAAAGTTCGGTTAGTAAGGTATATTATCGATCTAACTGAACTACTGAGTTCAGGTGGAAAATCAATGTAAGAACCAAAGTTCGGCTAGGCCCTAAATTTTATTCTCCACCGAACTGTTCTTGGTCTTCATCCTAACAGAAAGTTTAGCTGGTGATGCTAACCGAACTGTTCACTGTTTTACCTAATGAACACTAACTTTCATGATTTCTAGTCGAAGTAATAATCAAAAAACGCATAGAAATGAATGAGTTTGTCGGGTATTACCTTCTAACATTATAACTGGAAAATTCAGCCTTTGCTTTTTTCTTTTGGGTCTCGATTTTTCCTCCATTATCAACAACCGGTTTTTCTTCATTTTGTGGTACAAGTTCTTAAACCACTTCATCAATCAATTCTTTAGCAATCTTGGCAAGACAATGGTTCGGTTTAGCCATTTGAACAAGTTTTTAATGTGATTACTAAATTAGGTAAGAGATGAGAAGAAAATTGAAAAAAAAAACTTTTAATTTTGATAATAGAATTAAATTTAGATTTAGATTTATATATCGTTGGGTTAAAATTTAATATTAGTTTAACAAAAAATAACTTAGTTATTTTATTATATTAAAATATCCCTTAGTTTTATAGACCATTTGGCATACGCACAAAAATATCTCCTTAATTTCTCAATGCCCTCCTAAAAAAATCGTTCATTAAAGTATAGATGAGAATAGGGGTGCACAAAGGTCGGTTCCACTCGGTTCTTGGTAGAACCTTGTACCCGTACCTCCCTATGGTCGGTTCTCTACCCGTGTACCTGTACCATGTACCCTCTACTCTCGGTTCGGTTCTTGTACCTGTACCCTCGGTTCCGGTCGGTTCTTGTACCTGTACCCTTTTTAAAACAAAATTAAAATCAAATCACTCATTCAATTTCCTTTTAATGGATGACAACTTCCTTTCCAGTACTAGAATGAAAATGAGAGCCAACATACTAACAATTGACGTCCATACTAACAAAGTAACAATTACATACTATTGACAGAACATACAAACAATTAATGTTGACGTCCATACTAACCCTTCTTGCTAGACATATACTGTTGACGTCCATAGTATGGAGACTGGATAGAGTGCATAGCTTGTATAGAGTCTGCCTAGCTATGATGCATAATTACACAACAACAGTAGTAACCATGTAATATAGACAAATACTGGATAGAGTGCAGAGCTTACTACTGTTGCGTCAACAGTAGAGCAGCGCTAGGGGTGCTCATGGCTGTCAGTCACGTCAAGCTCTGCACTCTTTTAGTCTTGATCATTACACAACAAATATATCCAGGAATCAACAAATAGTTTTCATAAAAATTGTCCTCTCGCCAATATATCCAGAAGTGAACTATGTAACTGATATGGGTATGCTTCTTGATATTGCATACTGCTGTATATGTGCATGTATTTCTTAATGCTTAAATTCATTGATAGGAGATAATATTAAGTTAATAAATGACGATACAGAATACATAGAACACAGTTTCCGCTGATGCACACTTTAGGTCCGAATTGGAGAGTACCCTTAATCAGTAAGCACAGAGAATGCAATGGCAATGAAAGTGGTCAACATTATGCCAGACCATTAACATGTAACTTCATATACTAAGATTATCACCACTAAATGTGTAACAGACTTACAGTAATGATACGTAGAACATGGATTATGCCAGACCAGGTGATATATGCCTGAAAAACAGAATTATAAAGAAATTAGTGACTCCAGTATAATATGTAGGACATGGATTTTACTTACTTTGACCTAATCAAACAAACCCCCAAATTAGCTAAACATAGATCAGTTGAAAACCCAAATTTAGTGACTCCAGTATAATATGTAACCCAAATTTGGCGAGTTGGAGATTTGATGAGATAAATCAGAGTTGATTCTTCATAAATCCTAAGAAATCAGAGTTGCTGAACCCTAAAAAAAGAAGATTTGATGATTAAAACCGTAATATGATATGAATCTACTTAAGGTGTGAATCAAATGAATCAAATGAATCAAATCTACTTACAGTAACACAGAAGAAGTCGTCTTCTTCTTCTTCACACTACACTGTCTACACTACAGACTCTCACAGTAACACACTAACACAGACGAAATCAAATGAAACGAAGTAGAAACTAACCTAGAAAATTAACGGATGAGATTGAAACTACATAAAATGATCAACGGTTATTATACCTCTGTACAATCGGTCCGGTACAGATCGATTCCGGGATAGTACCTTGTACCCGATTGTACTCGGTTTTCATTTTTTATACCTGTACCTTGTACCTTGTACCTGTACTTTCGGTTCGGTCTATTTAAGACACAATTCCGGTCGATTCCTATGCAACCCTAGATGAAAATCTCTAGTTGAAGTCCCCTAAAATCTTCTGCCACGAAAACAGAATAAAGTTAGGTTAGCAGATAGAGAACAATCTCAAAAAATAAATCAAAACAAAAAATAAATCAAAATAATGCTGAGATGAAAACCCAGCAAAATCCAAGTGAGAATCGAAGACAAAGAAGAACTCGAAAACGCTCCCTCGCCGCCGCCGCTACCGCTGCAACAGCAACCACCAGTACCTCCGGTGCTACATATCTCAACCAACAATTAGATCGTAACAAAGACCCATCCACTAAATCCCATCGAATCGGTCTTTCTTCTTCTTAAAAGAAATGGAAATTGAACTGAAGATTAAGCTTCCAGATTCTACAGCACATCAGAAACTCTCAGATCTTCTATCTCCATTTCATACCAAAACCCATCTCCAAGAAAACATATTCTTCGATGGTCTCAATTCTCAACTGTCAGCAAAAAGAGCTGTACTCAGATTAAGATTCTACAATGAGGATTCTCTTTGTGTTGTTTCATTAAAAGCTAAAGCTGTACTTGTTAATGGTGTTAGTCGTGTTGAAGAAGATGAAGAAGAGATTGATTCTGTTATTGGCAGAGCTTGTGTTCTTGAACCATCAAAGCTTTTGGGGATTGAGAATTCTAGGGTTTTAAAAAGAGTGAAAGATGAGTTTTTTAGTGAGGATGGTGAGAAAAGGTTTGTTTGTTTAGGTGGGTTTAGAAATGTTAGAGGTGTTCATGAATGGAAAGGATTGAAATTGGAATTGGATGAGACTACTTATGATTTTGGGACTAGTTATGAAATTGAATGTGAGAGTGAAGATCCTGAAGGTGTTAAGAAGTTGCTTGAACCATTTTTGATGGAGAATGGGATTAGTTATTCCTATTCTGAGGTTTCCAAGTTCGCTGTCTTTCGATCGGGGAAGCTTTCAGAATGAATGAATGAGTGAGTGAATTTATTATCAGTCATCACATTCTGTTTACTTGCTTATTTTATGTTCTAGTTTATCAAAGAATTTGATATGATGGTGTGGTTTTCAGTTGGTTGAATAATTGATGGTTAAATTTATGTTTGTTTCTTGTATGTCTACTTGCAATCGACTAATTAGTTCTGTTTTTAGAATTATGTTTCGTATACAATGCAATACAACTGATAATCATCTCTGAGATTTTTCGATAAATTCTTTATGTTTATGTGATATATTCGTTTATATATGATATGGTATTAGCTGTCTGGTTAATGGCATGACTTTCATTGATTTTCCATCTCCCAAATAGTTGGATGTGTATATAAACATTAATTGTAGTTTAGCAGTGTGCTTGAAACACAAATTAGGAGTCACATTGTTTCTTTTTACTAGTTGGTTCTCAAGATAATGCTCTGCGCGGATAAAGTGCATGTAGAATTTTATACGACTTTGTTGCCTTAGTTATGACCAAATTTTAAGATCTTTAGTATAAACTGGCAATAAAGAATGGTGATTCATTCTGAGGAAGTGATAAGCGTTAAGCAATAGAAGAAGTTTGGAGAGTAGTATCATCTGTCAAATAAGAGCAAAGCTTCACATGGTTAACCACCACTATGTCAGGACTCAGATCTTAATCATCCTATTATATGTTAAGATAGATTTTTCTCCTTTTTCTTACGGTGAAATGAGTTGTGGTAGGCAACTTTGAAAATCCTTAAAAACTAATAACCACTTTAGGTTCATCGTGTATTTAACCAATGTTCTGTGTAAGTCACCTCATAGATGATGCACTGGGGCCTTGGGGTGTCGGTATTAATTGAACAATTGCCAAAAATGTGTCAATGAACTGTTTGGACTCCAATCTGAAAAGCCAATTTTACATGTTCTTCCTTTTTGGCTTACAAACCAAATGTAGTCTAGTCGGCCAACTTCCGTCAAGAATATAATATTGATATTTATTCACTATTTGGAAACTCAGCATTATATATGGTAATACACTTGTTTGATGCTTAGGCTGGCTCTTGCGGGAGGTTCGCATCCCCTTCACAAGATGAAGCCACCTCAGCTATGTGAAGAGACTAGATGCAGTGGTTCCTTCACTGTTAAGGGCCAAACCATATAATGGTTATGCGCTTAAGCGCAGGGCCATTATGCCTTTCAACTTCTATACCAAAAAGCGTAATGGTTATGCTCTCCAGCTCATAATGGTTACATGCTCCGTATTAGAACCGTTGGATCTCCAACAGTGCTCTATTAATCTATGGTTGAAAGGGGAAAGCGCATAACGGTTTTGCGCTAAATCTATTTTTGCAGCTCATAACCATCGTACGCTTCAACTGGGGTTCACAGTTGAGTTCCCTACATCCGCAGAACTCAGCTGTGAAACCCCCTATTTTGTGTTCTGGCCCTGTGAACCTCCTTACCTCCACTAGAGCCAGTCTTAGTTATTCACTACACTGAATGATTTTATTTACCCTGAAATCATATGAAGTTGCAGTTTAACAGAGAATTAGCATTTTTAAGTAAAAGTTACATCACCAGAAAAAGCATTCAACTCCATTAGAATACTCATGGTGCAATATGTTAAAGGTCATCTACATTTTTGATAATTTTCAGCATTTTGTTTTTCTTTTTGATGGAAAAAAAGAGATATTTTCAGCATTTTCAACATAGGGCTAGTCCTATATTTTTCTTGCTATATATCAATTGAAATTTATTGATAAATCAGAGGAAGCAGTAGCAAAAATGGCTAGTGTCCTACAGAAAGGAACCTATAGAAATGCCAAGTCCACCAAGAGAAGCTTTCAAGTTTCATCCACCCTGGGAGAGAAGCTTGCAGCGCAGAAGATCTGTACCTAGATGAAACGAAAAAACTATGACAAATGCAAATCTTAAGTGAGAAACCTTAAACTTGGTTTTCTATTATGATCTTCCAACACTCCTCTGGCTAGAAAAGACCCCCTCTTTGCTAAAACATCTACTGAGAAATTTAATTCCCTTACCACATGCTGAAACTAAGGTGCAAAAACAAACCAGAAACCTTGCTCCATCTTTGCAAAAGAACAAGGCACTTGGCCATTTGCAAAAGAAAACACACCCTCTAGAGAGTCCGAGGCAACAATTACCTTTCAATTTCCATTGTTCTTTGGCCACTCCAGTCCTAGGGGAATAGCAAATTATCCTGCCATATAATTGGTGCATATACCTTACCCCAGTGACAGTTCCAATTACTGCTGCATCTTTCCTAACAATGACCCTAGCACCAGCAGCTCTTGTATTGCCATGTGAAACCCTATGGCAACAGACATTGAGATGCAATCTTGATGCCCCTCTTCCTCGTTCTCATTTGTTCCACCCCTCCTCTTAAGTAATTTCCAGAATATCGCTGAGATATTTGTCTAAATGTGCGGTCCAAAAGCATCTTGACAATGAAGTTGCATTTGACAATCAGTAGTCTAAAGAAGCTTGTCATCATTAGAGTATGGTTGGCTTGGCCGGCCCAACACACTAAGACCAACTCCCAGTCTCCCGCCTTAGAGAAAGACTTGCACAAGTTGAATAGGCTCCACCAAAATGACCATTTCACTTTCAACCTGCAACCAAAATCCAATGTCATGGAATCTGAATTAACCTTCACCAAGTCATGACCAACTGCTACTAAAGTTGCACAAAAAGGCGATTTCGAAAGCCACAAATAGATGATCAATAAGCAGATCTAATGTAACTTTCACTATTATCATATTCTGAAACATGTGATTTTCACATAGTCAAATTGTTAGTACTATTATACTCACATTAGGATGGATCCAGCAACAAAATGGCAGGGTCATCCTAATCTCATTCAGAGTGGATGTGGTCCGGTTTTGATCTCTCTAGTTAGCTATACTAGTTCACTGACGATACAGTCATGGACCATGGTTCATGTTAATTCCACGCATTCAGCTAATTGCTTGAGAAATGCTAGGGCTGTTAATGGGTCTGGGTCCTCCTGATACCATTGGATCCGGATCCGGACTCTATTTATAAAAGTTGGGTCCGGTTTCTAACGGTTTCTAGTCCTGTTTCTAATTTAGTGGATCCGAAACCGGACCCAATTAAAAACCTAAATACACGCCGGGTCCGGATAATTAATGGATCTTCTAGAATCAATTATAATTTTTTAAAAATTCTTTATATTGACTTGAAACGAATAATTTTTCATATAAAGTTATTGTTACATTATGTAAATGTTCAAATTAAAGATTAAATCTAAGAAAAAAATGATAAATGAAAAAAAACAAGAAAATCTAGACGAAGTCTTTGAATTTTAGGTAAAATTAACAAATAAATGACAAATATTCGGATAATACCCGTTAGGATCCGTTAATGTTTTGGATCCATTCGGGTAATACCATCGGGTCCTAAATTGCTAATGGGTCCAATTTTAGGACCCGGATCCAATTCACCCGGTTCCGGATAATGAGTATCCATTGACAGCCCTAAAAAATACTCATTCTGTCTCAATAAAAGTGATATTTTCATATTTTTTTAATTTGACCTATTTTTAGATAAAAATGAAAAAAGTGAAAGTATCACTTTTCTTGAAATGGAATATAGACAAAAATTAAAAAGTAAAAGTATCACTTATCCTAGAACGGGATAATACGTAATATTTGCAAACTGATTACTTAAAAGAAAACAAAATATTTATGTAATTAAGTTCTTATATTAAACACATAATACAGATCAACTTCTTAATTCTGTTCTCGTCTTGGTTAATCGTCACTGTCGTCAACCTTGATTGGGTTTTGGTAGTTATACAGTATAGAGCAAATTAAGAAATAGCCAAAGTTAATTACTCCAATAACTACTAATAACCAAAACATATTATCCAATCTTCCTTGATTAATATTATTCGGCAACCATCCAGTAATCCTTTGAACCACATCAATTACGGCCGTACTCAAATAGAACCCTACAGCAACAAGCAACGATATCATGGCAGTTGAAGTACTATGCAGTGAAACCGGAAACTCCTGATAATACAAAGCGACTTGGCCTGGAAAATGGAATGCCTCACCAACACCAACTAAAGCTAATGGTATCACCAACCAAAGAGCAGACATCGATACAGCAGTTGTAGAAGATGTGAGTTGGTCGGACCAAACGATACTCAGTCGTTCTCGCTCAACAATGGCCGATGCAGCCATGCTAATGACTGTTAAGACATGACCAATGCCAATACGTCGGAGAGGTGTCAGAGGTTGGCGCATTAACTTCTGATAGGTTGGCACGAGGAAACGATCGATGAGAGTGAGAGATATTGCTGTGGCAACTAGAGTGAAAACAAGGAAAGAACCAGCTGGGACTTTGAAGTTATGTTTTCCAATGCGACGATCCATTCTTAGAGCTTGAAGTACTGCTAGACTGCTTTGAATTCCTATTGGCGTGCTTAAGAAAAAACTTGAGAACCAAAGTGGAATAATTCTGATTACTGTTTTGAGATCTTCTACTTGTTGTACGGTGCATAGACTCCATTCTTTTACTATGGACCCATCTTCATTTGTATCTCCATCTGTTTTTAGTGCTGCACGATTTAGAAATCTGCATATGCCATCATGATAAATAGTTAGCACCACTCTTTATCTTATTATTGACTAAGTATGTGATTTATTAGTCCACGTTTATATTGCGTGGGTACAGCCGCCCATAAAACAAGTTGGTTGGTGGGAACAGATCATGAATTCATCATGATGTTGCATCTAAAGCTGGTTTCACAGTGCAACCAGAGTTGCATAGTACTTGTCTTTTGAGGAGGCACTCAATATTGTCTCTGTTACACTCTTCTTGATTCCATGCCTTTGTCTGAAAGCATGATCACTGTAGGAGCAAACGTACAGTTCACTACTTATAATAAACAATATCCAACTTTCTTTTTCGTTTTTTCATTTGCAAAAAGCTAAAGTTTATTAAATAAAAATCATACCTGAAGCTGGAAGTTGGAGAAGAATGCGATTTAAATGATATATCATTAGACCCATGATAAAATGCTTCTGTTCCGGATGAAATCGGTACTTTCCTCTTCATGATTGTGGCCACAACAACACGAGCTAAGCTTCTATATGGATTTCCATGGGATTTAACTTGACGATAATAACGTTTACCGGCCAAGAAAGTGATTAATCCAAGGATATTAACAGCAAGACATATACCAACACCCCAGTCCCAACCAACATTGTCTTGAATATAAACAATACCAACAACTCCTATCATTAGTCCTACATAGAAATTGAAGAAATGCCAATTGAAAAAACATCTTTGATCTTTTGGTTTATCGAATTGGTCAGCACCCATTGTTGCAACTGTAAAACGTGATCCAGCTAATCCTAACGCGGATAGTGTTATGGATGTGTATAAGACCCCAATCTGTAGAGTTGAGGCTGTTTCACATGTCCCTGCTGAAGAGCCGGTGGCATTCGCTGCGCATTGTTGAGGCTTCAAGGAAGAAATCGTCACCGTGAACATGAATAATATCAGTCCCTATTAGATTAACAACAATAAAGTGGCAGTACATTAGTTACATACTTTTATGTCAGGTATCAAATATAGGGAAGAAAAAAAAACGTTACCATCAAGGAGAATAATGAAGAAACGGCAATTACGGAGAAGTTCCCAAAGAACGAATCTGCGAGGATGGCTCCAAATATAGGCAAAAAACTACTAGTTCCAGCAACTACATTACCAACTTGCGCAGCCTTGATACTCATGAAGTTGAACTGTCCGATTAGAAACACGGTTAAATTCGCAGACCAACCAGAAGAACCAACTTGTATAGCTAATATAGCCACTGCATACATATCCATTTCCTCTCACAGGTTAGGTATATATTATAACAAAAATAGGCAAACAGCAATATGACAGAATAGACAGAGAGATCTAGCTAGAGATTGTAATTAGTACCTGTTACAAAGGGAAAGGTGATCCAACCTCCTCGTTTACGACCGACATGTATCGATGATGGTTCTTCTTCGTCAAGGGTGAGTTGATTGGGTTTATCATCCGTAGTTTTTGCCATATGAGAAGTCTTTTCTTATTACAGTATATTTTTAGATAAGAACTCTACTGATAACTGTGTTGTGTATGAGAAGTTATCAAGGACAGAGAACTAGAAGAAAATATGTTGCTTCATATATAGCTAGCTAGCTAGTTGCTTCACATGTAATATAGAGGTCACCAGCATTACCTCATGGCTACTACATATGTAGCTACATAAACTGTGTTCATCATTACCTCAGTAGCTAGTCGGGTCAATTGAGGTCCACTCCATTATAACAAGATTTCTTCCACTAATCGTTCAAAAAGGAACGAAAACGAAGTCCACTAATGGATGTATATTATGTACAATTTTTTGATCTTATTGTGAATTGAACAAGAGGCCAGGACAAAAAAAATTGCTTCTTTTTTATTTGTATCAAGTTAACCCAGTTTGTTTTTTTTTTTTTTGTAATTAATAATGTTCAGATTTTTTACTAGACTTAATCTGGTTCTTAACTCTTAAGTAATATTGTTATCTTGTAATCAAATAACTAGGAACAGCTGAAACAAAAACAAAAAATCGGTGTTTAGAAAAATGATTTATAGTCGAGTGCATTCACGTGCACTGCTAATTGAAATCAAAGAGAACTGATTTGTGTTCGATTGCATTTACAATGTGCTGCTTAATTACACCTCCTCCTAGTACTTTTATCCGAGTAATCCGAAATGAACACCATAATAAATCGAGTGCATTCATGGTGCACTGCGCAAATCTTCGTGCTGCAACAAGAAGTTCTAGTTGCTCAAGTAGTGAAAATTGTTCAGATTTTTCACAACAAGCGCTTATATTAATTTCCACTAGCAGTTTTTGGATGCCATTATGAAATTGTTGAGAAATTTATTACCTTGAGATGTTTCATTTGCAAATTGTAGAATACAAGACATTCCCCCTCGAACCAATACAATAACACCTTAGTCAGAGAAACTCAATATCCGTATAGGAGGGATAGTATTAGTAGCAGTGCCATAGTAACAACAAAAGGGAGCTGGTACTAATCCTTCCTCCTCCGTCCGAGAATATTGAACGTCTCCTCCTTTTCCCATAGTTTGTCTTTTAAGATATACAAATCAACCTTAAAACGACAGTGGCATAGCCTTCTCTGATCATCACGCCTATGACACGGCGAAGAGAAAGATACATGTTGCTTATCTTTTCGGAACGTGCAATGCAAGGATACCCTCTAAAGTCTAGAAGATGATTATGAACTTCAGTATACAAGGTATCATCTTTTGGATGTTTTTGCTTTCATCCAAATAACTAATCAATGTGAACAGAATAAAAACATGTGTAAGCATATTAGCAATTGCAATGTCTATTTGGTCTTATGCATATTTTTAAGAAATAACTAAACAGATAAACAACACCCAAATAAAAATTAGTAGTCTGAATAGAAAACTGAAATAGGACAAAACAAACTAAGAGAAACCAAAAGCAGTGGTGATTTTCTTCCCCGAGTCAGCCATCCTGCCACTAGGTCGTTACTAAAAAGGTGCTTCAGCCGAGCATTATCACATTCACTAGTTTTAGCTTCTATTGGGATGAAGGTTTTCAGAGAAACGATGTTCTCCACTTGAGCGTGCAGCTGATAATCCATGGACGCGCAATAAATATTAACATCATAACCAATAGCACGCTCTAGATCTTTATTCATCTTAGTTGGAAAAATATGAGGATAGGAGCGGGAGCATTCCACCGTCTTGAGATGTTTCTCTTGTAAATTGTAGAGTATAAGATGTTCCCTATTAAACCAATACAATAATACCTGATCGGAGAAAGTCAATATACGTGTAGAAGGCGTAGCAGCAGAGCACAGGTACAATCGAGTTTTCTTTTTTATTAAGCAACAGAGGGGTTTTGTGACCCATAATCTGAACATCAAAAGTTTCCTCCCTGGTCCATATTTGCTTCTCCTTGTCCTTCAATATATACATATGAACCTTGAAACAACAACAACAAACACCGGCCTAATAATTACAACGATGGCCGCAATGATCATTGTTGGATCTTGTTATTGTTATCCTCTCAGAATGCAATACAAGGGTATCCTTTAAACTCCAGAAGATGATCATATGCTAAATACTGACACTCAGTTGTTGGTGTTGTTGACGTCAGAGAGTACATTCAGTCGGGAGTTGAACGAAGTGAATCTTCTCATTGTGGAGGTCGAAGGGGAGCAACATTTCAACGTCATTACTACTATTACTAACTCTATTCTTCGTCCTCCGATAAAGATCAGCCCCGCAGAAGGTGGCTTGTCTACACAACATTCTTGAAACTCTAGTGAACATTGGACTAGGAAAAGGAGAAGAGATATCAAAAGTAGTAATAAGTATCTTTCTCCATGACATAGTTCCCAATGTAACGACCATGCAAAGAAGCTCATCGTTGGCTTCTGAAGTATAAACAATACAATCTTGTATACTTGTGATAATGAATCAAAACCAAAACCCTGACACAAGAAGCTGTATCCCGCAACAGGATGTGAATAAGTGAGGAAAAATATCTCATTCTTGTTCTAATTAATGACACCTATGAAACCACGAGGATAATAATCTGGCCCAATGAATGGGTTCACACAAGTTAAGCCATTGCAAAAACCTGCTAATTCGTATAAACTTGGGAATTCCCGATCATAGAGAATTCTAATATCCTTCCCGGACTTTTATAGTTCAATAACACTGAAAAAGCAGTTGTCGTCTTGTCTCGATACATTATTAAGTATATGAAAGACTAGAAATGGTTTATTTTTATTTTGAATATTATGAATCAAATAAAATCTTGAATCATTAAGGATTAAATTGTACCAGTACTTACTGACCAAAGAGCAGACTGCTAGAGTCCGGACTGGTAATCTCGTCAGAATACTTTTAATTATCAATTCCTCAGGAAGATAATTGCTTGTTTCCATCGTTCCATTCTGCTGCTGCTCCTTCTCCTCCACTTTTTTAAGGAGGAAAGCACCATGTCTAGTATTGATTCCATAAAATATTCCGATTTGGAAGAATACAATAAATCTTCCAAAACTAATTATTATTTAAACAATGACCAGAGTATCCATTATACGGTCGATGTCTAAACATCGATTAAGATTAACAAAACGTCTAATTAGTCATTAAAAACAACTATTATACATTGTAATTTCCTCCACTATTCATGAGAACTTTCTCTCACTACCAAAACTTTTTCACTCTGGCGATCAACTAAACCAGATATTTCTCACTCTCTCAATCGATATTTAATCTTGAATCTCGCATAAGAAGACCATAACGGTAGAAGTAAAACTCGCAAACATCTCTAATCTCAGGTTATCAAACACCCTAGAAATTTAATTTCTAGTCTTAAACCTTAGAAATTTGTTATTGAATCAACAAATCTCTCTAGATTTTGTAATTTTATGTGTTTGTTTAGTTGATTCAGGGTGTCTTAAAGCATGGGTATATGTTTGATTTCTTTTTTATGACACGCTTTCAGTTTGATTGGTGAAACATACATACAATTTGGGTTTTGTTTAATGTCATGTTTTCTGTTATTTTCAATTTTAATTGATGAAAAGGGTTTGTAATTATTTCTTTAGTCTGGTGGAGAAGGCATTTATGGACTTCCTTTGATTGGTGAAACATACAATTCGGGTTTTGTTCCTTTGATTTCAGTTTGATTGGTGAAACATACAAATTGGGTTTTGTTTCATGTCATGTTAATGCACATTGACCTGTTTTCTTTGACTAACTTGGGCTTTTTGTTGCCTTTATTAATGTCATTTGGAATGCGTCTGGGATAACATCGGGTGATATATAGAAGCATAAAGTTGCACAGTTGAACATGTTGCCAATATTTCCAGGAAAGAGTTGCTCCAATTTATCATCGCAGCAGGTATTATGTGTTTCATTGAATGTTTATTTTCACATGCTTTGATTTTCCTGTGGAAGTGTAGATGGTGGATTTTTGACAAGGGATAAAATAGTAAAATCATCTCTATCCAGCGGTAGAATCAAAGAAATAATATAATTTTATCTATGCTATTGACCCGGCATAAAATTCATACTTTATCTTCCACAAGAGAATTAAAATATTGAACGCTCACTACGGGCATCTCACATTGATCATGTACTCTCTCTAAAAATATACATATGATATTAGAGCCTCACCCGGCTGAGCTCTCAATATTCTACACACAACACTAGTATTGTCAACTCAGTGTTTACTCCTTTACAATGATAGGGAAGCTCCTAAATGAATTAATCACTAGTATAGAGCATCATTGTCCTCAAAGTATCACTTGTGCTGATTACAACTCTTTCCAAGATGATCTCTCACTATACCTAATAAGCATCCAGAACAACTCTCTAACCCTGAGTGGATGTTAATGCTCCTAGATAGATTGCCTACTAGTATAGAACAACTTAATTCCTCTTTATATTCATGGTTGAATATTTAGAGTGACTTTACATCAATATTCACACTATAATTGATCATTGATGGATCAAAACGCATAACAAGCTGCGGACGGATGCACTAGGACGAAACACCGTGTGTTTGTAACCGTCACGCCAAATGCGAAAACCAAAGATCTGATAATGATTAGTCGAGCTTAAATAACATATTCTCAATGTTGGTTGCATCAAAAATCCCAATATTTGTCGAAATACAACGAAACCCTAATTCTGATTAATACCCAATTTCTGACACATCGTCATATCACCTTACAAAAATGTGACAATGGGTGTGGAATAGGGCAAAATTTTCTAAATAACATATGTTCCCCTATTTGTCCACTACAACATACTAAAAGGGCATCTTATTTCGAATAACGGTCTAAGAGATATGATCCAAACCCTAGTCGAACTACAATCTAAAAACTGTTAGAATTTCATTTGGAAGGTTACTGTTTGCTCCGTTTGATAAACGAACGAGCTCGAAAACTAAATCCTTCCGCGAAAGAATGTAGCAAGCGATCTCGGGATTTTGAATTAGGGATAATCATTGAAAACGGACATCGAATGAAGAATCTACAACATTTTTACTAAAAGACGTCATGTCTGAAATTTTCATAAAAACTAACACCCACGGGTGTAAATAAAAACAGGGAGATTGTGGGACCAGCACCAACCGGCCGGCCTCCCTTGACCGGTCCCCACTCCCATATTTTCTCCAAAAAAACTTTATTATTTTATTTTTTTGGGTTTCCTCTTTCTATTAAAACTCTTATGCTTTTTCTACCAAAGCGTAATCTCTTTTGCTTCAAACATATAGCTCTGTAGAGCTATGTAGAGACAACATGGTACGCGAAGCATAGTCCTACTGACTACCAAATTCATACTTAATCCATGATTGGACCTACCTTTGACCGGTCCCACCATCTTGGTCGGTCCTCCTTCTTTGGGATTCTCTCACTTCTCTAGTTGGTCTCTCCACTAGTTGCTCATCTATAATTTTTCATCTGGCATGGTTCATCTGCCATATTAGGGTTTAATTCAATTGGTTCGCTACCAATATTTAAATAACCTCAATTTTTTCGTAATCTGACGAAACTAAATATTTTACAATTCGCTAGCACTCACTCGACTTGGTGCTCGCATGACCAAGTGTTCATGCGATTTAGTGCTCGCACGACAAAGCACTCACGATACTTGAGACTCGAACAACATGCGTCATTCGAGTATCGTTACGACATAATGATACAACACAACTACCACTAGTGTCAACATTAATCAGATTCTATAATTTATTAAGCATTACTGCTTGTCTCAGCACACAACTAGTGATTCGTCCATCAATGAGTCAACATGCTAGACTCATCAACATGCTAAGACCGACGGTCTATCTAGGTCAACAACTAACCAATCGTCTACAAAGTAGACTCAACCATGCGTGAGACATCAATTATGTCACATGGGGGAATATTCACTAGGGTTTTGGTCAGGCGGTCTACAACATGTGTGGTATAACGATACACCCACGACGAGAAAGTAAAAAGGCGTGTCGGCAGTTGAAGGAGTGAAAGGAATAGTGGTTGGACAACTGTCATGTCCCACTAACATGGAATTGGTTATCAACACATGATTTACACTTCTTTACTCTCCCACTCCTTTGTAAATTCCACCACTTACGAGATCAATGTGTCAACTTCCAATGCTATAAATAGGTTCTTCAACCTATCGACAAGGGAGAAAAGTTTCATCTTGAAAGCAGTTCAAACACATACAACCATCGACATTCAACCTCATTTGATCTCAATAATCTCTCTGCTTACCTTCCTACAGATCAACCCTTCTCCTTCCTTTGTGACTGAAACGAAATCAAAACGATTATTTCTTAATTTAGGATGATTTCATACAAATTGATATCTCGAATCTTAAAAGTAGTTATACAATACAAATGCTTAATTTAAGCGATTTGGTGTTTAATCGAGTGACTTGCTTCGACTAGCATAGCTTGATCTCTCATTTCTTTGACTAGCATTACCCTTCTTCACCATTTCTACTTTTACCCTCAAATCATTTTTACCCGCAAATAGGAAGTAAACCTCATTTCGGTTTGACTAGTTCTAGACAACTTAATGTTCTATTAGAGGCTTGAGATCATATATACTAATGACTAAAAGTATAGCTAGATAAATATACGGGTAGTGTCCAAAAGCCTACAAATGATGACTATAGATTGTTGTGTTTTGATATTTATTAGAAGTTGTGGTCACCAATTTGTTATGCTTTGTGACAGTATCCCAAAAGCCTGAGTATTTTGTTATGATCAATGGGTTCCGGTAGACTTCCCAAGAAGGGGCCCAAGGCTGGGAATCTGAGTGAGACGGAGAAACTGCATGACAATGAAGGGTGTCCTTTATATTTTGAAGCTCCATCTGTTTCTGTGGAGGACAGGTATATAGGGACATACTAGTAAGACAGTTTTATTGCTCAAATAATGTTTTTCCATATAACAGTTTTGAGACTTATCTACAAATTATTTGTAACTTGTTCATTGTTTCTTTCAACTTTTTATTGTGTTTCACAGTAGTTATGTTTACCCTCTCAAGTATCGGGGACGATCTTGCACTTTAAGCAATTACTCCATCTTGCCAACACTAGTAGACTTGTGTAGTGTGCTGACTAAAGAAGAGATAGCATTGTTCAAGACAATTGCACTGGGTCCGCCAGACCACAGTTGGTCTTCGGCTATATTTTGTTTTCTAATGAATGATGTGTTTTGTAGTTGTGGTAAGAAAGGGTTTCAAACTCTCGAACTTGTGAAGATTGATTTAGATTTAATAAACTAATTTTAAACTAAAAATATACACAAAATATGAAAATAATATTCAAAAATACTGAGGTAATCACCAATAACCACTTTTAATTGGTTCCAAAAATAATAATTTTATACAATTCTAGCTCAATAAATGACTCTAATTTTTGCCAAAGGTAGATTTTTAAAATATCAATTGTAAATCACAATCATGGCTCATCAAAAGCTCTAGGTCCCAGCATAAACCAACAAATAAAATCACAATCAATTAGGAAAAATCGTAATTTTAATTAAAAATAAATACAAAAGTCATAAAAGAATTACTAAAAGTTACCAATTAATCATGAAAAATGGCTTCCTCCTTGACTCAGTGATGGGGTTTAGCTCATCTTGCTCAAAACACCCTCAAAAGATTGGTACATAGCTCAAAGTGTTCAAAAATGATGAAAAAGAGTGAAAGTAATGAAAACAACGAGTTTGCAACGTTTATAAGCGTTACAGACTCACTGTTACAGAGGGAAAAGTGTTTCACTGAAGATAAATGTTGCAAATTTAAAAGCTTTAGCAACAAAATCTTCAACCTTTTGGCCACCGAAACTTCAACCTTACCGCAACGTTTTCTTCATCTTCTTCATCACGAGCATTTTTCTGGATTTTGATTTTTTTCACTTCTGGCCACTCCAGCCCCCCCCCGTCTCCCCCCAATTGCTTCATTCGACCTCGTATTTATAATTGAACACCTCAAATCTTCCCAAATCCTTCTCCAATCTTCCAAAAATATTTTCTTTTAATTTACAAATATTCTCGGCAATAAATTTTTTTTTCTTCCTGTCTCCATCATTTTGTTTCCTTCGAGAGATAAATATTTGATATTGTTTCCTTCGACGAGAAGGATATGCTCGATGATGTCGTTGAATCAAATCCAAGTAATATTTTCACAGCTCAAACTTCCGAGAATATCTTTCTTTTCCCTTTTTTATGTCAATCTGTTTTATGCACAAGATTTTTCTTTGTTCTGTAGTTCAGGTAAGAAGATATTCGAGATTTTACATGTTCAATTGTTGTACAAATCTATGGAAAGAATATTTCTTGTCTTAACTCCATCCAATTACGCTCAGATGCTTTACATAATTGAGAAAGATTTGTTCCCGCCAACTTGTTTTGAATTTAAATTGAAGGTGGATGCCCTGAACCAAATGATGGATGCCTTTATTAACCGGGGGTGCCCTTATCCAAAATAAGGGTACCTTTAGTAATTTTTCCCGGGGGTCCAAACATCACTTTTCGAGCCAATTTTTCCTCAAGAGTTTATTTCAAAAATACCTACAAAGACATAAAAAATCATAATAATTACAAAATCGAGTACTAACAATACATATAATTGAGATCAAATCAGACACAAAAATGTGTCTATCAAATACCCCCAAACTTATTATTTGCTAGTCCTCGAGCAAATCTAATCTAAAAAATAAAAATCAATCCTAACTCACTTTCGCAGGCATCGTAATTGCACTTAGCGTGTGCAACAAGCCTTTAAACCTATAGGTGTCCCTAGAGGATGGGTCTCTAACAACTGAACTTCTTTCTGGACATCAACAGGCTTAGGAAATCTAGTTTGAAGATGATCTTGAAAAATGGTAGACGTGCATATGTTAAGTCCCAAGTGAGGGACTTTAAGCAGGGATACTTGACAATCACAAGAATCATCGGTACCCCCAAACTTAGGGTGGACATTACTCTCAGATGGACTAAAAATTGTTGGTTGGATTCTAGGGTCCTTAAGTTCAGAACTACACTCAGATTCCTATATATAAGGAAATAAGGTAGACTTATAAACTGGTAGAAGTTCAAACTTAGCTTTCCATATATTATAAGTGTCCATCAAAGGTGCAGAATATAACAAATTATTCACCTCATTAATAACACTATAATCGTCAATATCAAACCCAAAGTGGGCTAGGCATTTCTCTAATGGATCTTCTAACAAAGGGTTTGGTAAAGATTTCTGAACTGAAGTACTAGTTAGTTCACTTTTTCTAAATCATAGATCTCACAAGAAGGTTGTCTACTCATACTAAATAGATTCAGTTCAATAGTCATGTTACCAAAAAAAAATAAAAACATATTCAATTTCCATAATTGATGACGACATATATGAAGATAAAAAGGGACGACCTAAGATCACTGGTATTTGAGCCTCTGGGACCTGAAAAGGTTGGGTGTCTAGGACAACAAAATCCACTGGGGAAACTATTCTATCAACCTGAATCAAATCATCCACTTAGATTGTTTCTAGACCAGCTTTTATTCTTCAAATAGGCAACTAGTTACAGTTTTAGCAAATCTCTTAGAACGACCCGAATTAGATTAGGTCGAATAGAAACAGGATAAGCTCTAAGGAGCTTTGATAACCTTGCCTATTTGGCAACGTTTCTTTGGGTTACAAGGCGGCTCGAATCAACTTAAAATAATCTTCCTGAACTTTAAGTTAGGCTATCAAAGTAACCAATACAATCCTTTTGAATGATTTTCCAATAAGATCTTTACCCTATATGTCTCTTTATAGTCAAATTTTAGGCTTAGGTTCGCATAGGTAATGTGTTCCTAAGTCGGGCAGAAAGGATACGGTGATGAAATCCGAACCCTTATCTTATATAGTCAGTTTCTGCCCTTTACTAGAAAAGTAAATTTCGTATTCAAGTCCTCAACATATATGCATTACGAAGGAATACAGAAAACTCACTTGCAGAGGATTCGTGGGTTGGTCCAGTCTTACCTCCCGTACCAGACGGAGGATGAATTGGTTGTAGTCGACTCGGGCCACCGACTCCTGTGTCAGTGTACGAACCCGAGGGGCCGAGACAATATCGTAATTGTCGTCCTTCCCTGTTGCAGTTTATATTTAAATTACCCTTCCGTAGGGTTTAAAAATAATAGTAATGTCCAAAAGTGTACAAAAATAAGAAAAAACAAAAAAATACCTAAAATAATTACAAAAATAATAAGAATTCCTAATATAATTTTCTATAAAGAAAAATAAAAACCCTAAAAAAAAATTAAAAAAAATTAACTAAAATTAAAAAAAAAATAAAAAAAGTCTTTTCTTCTTTTCCCTTCTTTTCGATTTATCTTTGACTCCAAGTCTTTAATCAATCAATATAATCTTTAGCTCCAATTTCTTTTTGATCCAAAACCTATAATACAAAGAAAAATACCCAAAAACATAAAATAGAATAAAAAAATAAAAATAAAATAAAAATCTAACTAAACTAATTAACCTAAAAACAAATCTAAAAACAAGTCCGCTCGCCGGCACAAAAAGCTGATGTGTTTTATAGTTGTGGTAAAAAAGGGTTCAAACTCTCGAACTTGTGAAGATTGATTTTAGATTTAATAAACTAATTTTAAACTAAAAATATACACAAAATATGAAAATAATATTCACAAATACTGAGGTAATGGATTTCACCAATAACCATTTTTAATTGGTTCCAAAAATAATAATTCTATACAATTCTAGCTCAAATAAGTGACTCTAATTTTTGCCAAAGGTAGATTTTTAAAATATAAAATTGTACATCACAAGCATGGCTCATCAAAAGCTCTAGGTCCCAGCATAAACCATCAAATAAAATCACAATCAATTATGAAAAATCGTAATTTCAATTAAAAATAAATGCAAAAGTCATAAATTTTTTTATTAAAAGTTACCAATTAATTAAGGGAAAATAGCTTCCTCCTTGCCTCTGTGATGGGGTTTAGCTCATCTTATTCAAAACACCCTCAAAAGATTGGTACATAGCTCAAAGTGTTTACAAATGATGAAAAAGAGTGAAAGTAATGAAAACAGCGAGTTTGTAATGTTTACAAGCGTTACAGACTCACTGTTACAGAGGGAAAAGTGTTTCACTGAAGATAAACGTTGCAAATGAAGATAAATGTTGCAAATTTAAAAGCTTTAGCAACAAAATCTTCAACCTTTTAGCCACCGAAACTTCAACCTTACCGCAACGTTTTCTTCATCTTCTTCATCACGAGCATTTTTCTGGATTTTGATTTTTTTCACTTCTGGCC
>JAJJMC010029784.1:12459187-12543176 GCA_023531435.1 Papaver californicum
CAATTGCTTCATTCGACCTCGTATTTATAATTGAATACCTCAAATCTTTCCAAATCCTTCTCCAATCTTCCAAAAATCTTTTCTTTTAATTTACAAATATTCTCGGCAATAATTTTTTTCCTTGCTGTCTCCATCATTTTATTTCCTTCGAGAGATAAATATTTGGTATGTTTCCTTCGACGAGAAGGATATGCTCGATGATGCCGTTGAATCAAATCCAGATAATATTTTCACAGCTCAAACTTCCGAGAATATCTTTTTTTTCCCTTTTTTACGTCAATCTGCTTTATGCACAAGATTTTTCTTTGTTCTATAGTTCAGGTAAGAAGATATTCGAGATTTTACATGTTCAATTGTTGTACAAATCTAAGGCAAGAATATTTCTTGTCTTAACTCCATCCAATTACGCTCAGATGCTTTACATAATTGATAAAGATTTGTTCCCGCCAACTTGTTTTGAATTCAAATTGAAGGTGGGTTCCCTGAACCAATGGATGGATACCTTTATCAACCGGGGTGCCCTTATCGAAAATGAGGGTTTCTTTAGTAAATTTTCATGAGGGTCCAAACATCACTTTTCGAGCCAATATTTACACAAGAGTTTATTTCTCCAAAAACACCTGCAAAGACATAAAAAACCATAATAAGTACAAAATCGAGTACCAACAATACATGTAATTGAGATCAAATCAGACACAAAAATGTGTCTATCAATGAGTCGGCAGATCAAATTTGACCCTGGAAAATGTTTGGATGGTGGAATATTTCTTAGAGTTGCAGATAAAGAATTGTGTTTTGGAAAGGCGGACTTTTCTTTGATATCTGGTCTTAGATTCCGGAATTTGAGGGATAGAGATACCAATTTGACAGAAGTATTTTTCCGAATACAAGAGGTCGTTGGATAGGATTTATATGACTTTATTTTTTGCAAAACGATCTCAAAAGACTGGGTAAATGAGGTTGCTGGAGAAACCAATGATGCCCCAAAAATCGTCTTGAGAAAAATGATGAACCGTCGCACTAGATATGAAGGGAGAGAACCGGTTCCATGTGAAGTTAATGATAGGGTGAAGGTGGTGTTAGTCTATGTGGTGAACATATTCTTATTGGGGCACCAAGGCATCCATGGAGTTGAAGAAGATCTGCGGCACTTGGTGGATAACCTTTCAGAGTTCAACAAGTACCCATGGGACGAGAGGGTGTTCAAAGCTACTCTAGTGAAAAGTGACGGTGTAAAGAAGAATCTACTGGAAAGGAAAAGAAGAAACCGTCTGTCAAGCCACAAGAGTTGGTGGTAATAGGGATTTTTGTTTCAAAAATTCATACATGTTGGATTGATATTTTTGCATGTCTAGTATCTCCTGATTGTGGTTTTGATAGTTTTTGTTTGTATTGTAGGTTTGGTTCCTTACGCAGTTCCTGGGTATGTTGAATGTTTGGGGAAAAAAAAGGAATATAAAAGGGTGGCGCCCTCATATCCTTGACGTGTTGTGCATAGAAGTTGTTAAACATCGGCAGCTATGTGAATCAGTGAAACATTCTCTTTGATCAATTAATATTTTTGTTCCAATTGCTTCTATTTATTCATCAACTTCTTCTTTTTTTTCTTAAAGATTACTCTTAATTTCTATGATGTTTGGTTGGTTAGATGTATATTTATATGAAAAAGGAGGTAACTAATAAAAAGGTTAGAATCATACACGGATTAGAAATTAAACCTCTAGTTGTATAGGAATTCTAAACTGCAATACGTACGTAGGTTTTGATGCAGATCAGAAGCGTGTAAAGGTGATAATAAAATTGCAGCGGAATCAAAATTGAAAAATAACCGATAAAATCGGTAGAGATTGGTAGAAGTTAGTTGATCTTTAAAGAGATATCCTAAAATCTACGAGTTTATCTAGACTTCGTTAGTTCGCCACGAATAACGACAATAAATATGAGATTAATATTCAGATTCATGGTAAACCCAACTGTGAATAAAAATCAAAATCAATAAACTTAACAAGTTTAATGAAAAGAAAATAATTTTAATTAATCTAAAACTATCTTAATTTTCGTTTTTTTGAGCTCATTATATAGATAACTCCTCCTAAACAAACCCTAAACTCACTAAATAAAAACTTGTTTTCCAAGGTATCTATTACCTTTAGGCAACTTTTCTAACTTATTAAAACTCTAAATAAACTTCTAGACTATTCTAAAGTTGCTCTAATAAGTAAATCCGAAAATTAATATTTTAATACTAAAATATCACCAATAAAATACAAACAATAATAATAAAATATTACATTTAATCTTAAATCTGCCTCCATCAACTTTTTAGTTTTTACTTCAAATTCCTGAAGTGGGTGAAACTAGTTAGGAAGAAGAAGAAAAGTAGATCTTGTTTGGGTTTACTACCTAGTATAAAATTCCATTTTTCTCATATACCTTTTTATCTTATATTTGCGTTTTACTTAACTATATCATTTGTGTATGAATACGCAACACGTTATCAGCAAAAATAGCTGGCGGCAACCATTGATGGTCATTCTTTTCATATATTTGCGAAGAAATTGGTCGTTTGTTTATGAAAAGTCAATGACATAACGCATAAAGAAGATGAATACCATCCTTATCATTTTTGTCTACTATGTTTCTATCAGATGTTCACATATATACATGTTAGATAGCCTTTCCTAACCATCGATATGGTAGGTGTATATATCACTGGTCAGGATATGGTAGGTGTATATATCATTGGTTAATTAACTGGAGACTAAAATCAGGGCTTATGTATTAATAGTTATAAGTATAAATATTTCGCGGTAAGTACACGGTCGACTATGCAAATTTGATAAAAAAAATTTATGATTTTACTATGGTATTATCGATTTTAATATTAGTAAAGCGAGAAATTGCTGCAATCTGAGGAATACAAATTTGATTATTTTTTTCCGGCTATTAAGATCTCCAAAAAAATTAAAATCTTTCCACAAGAAATAAGAATATTGTATGACATAATATGGACACAAGACTGCGCTCAGCTAACAGATCAGTCCCCGAAATGACCCATAACAAAGTGCTAGTTGGTCTTTATGAATGGTTCCTTAAGTAACCTGATCTGATATTGAGGCAATTTTGTTTGCTATAAAGAATATATACATGTTCATATTTTAAAATTAATATTTCATCGATGAAGATGAAAATTTGTTGATATTATGTTAGTACCATATATGTGAGTATTTTTATGTACCTTCTTTATTCTCAGGGTTTTTTTTTTTGTCTTGTAAATACTGGATTCCAGAAGCAATCCATGAGATGTTGTTGACCTCAAAAGCGTTCCAACATGGTAAATTCCTGAGGTAGTCCAAAGTATTATGGGTTGCAACAGTAATCCATATAAATATGCCTTAGGAGTGGTCTATGAAAATAATTGGATTCCAGGAATACATGATAAAAAATTGGGTTCTCGTAGTAACCATGGTTACTAGATGCTTTTGTTAATGACTTTGTTATTCTTTTTTCGTCTATCTGTGTTAAAGGACATGGATTCCAAAAGTAATATATCCAGTACTAAATAGGCAGTGGAGATATCTATCTCATAGACATCGTAACAACAAACACAATTTTTCGAAACCAATAATAACCTTATAACCTTGTAGAGGTTTAAGGGAAATGTGAAATAACATTTCGGGTTTGAACAACTTTACAAGAGCACATACCATGTGGTGTAGTATTTAGCTATTACAGATCTAGTGATTCTACATACAGCCACTCAAGTTTGTTTATTTATGGTCTTTCTCTTCTGATATAAGACCGTACTCAAGTTTGTTTGAGGATTTGACTATTACAGATATAATGATTCAAGATATGTAGATAGAACTATTGATCAATCAACTTAACAGACGTCATTCTGTTTATGTTGATCAATAGTGGAATTGAGTTTGCAGCGGTTACTTTGAAGATTGAAGATTGAAGACTTTTATTTTGGTTTCTGATCTTTGTAGTTCTTCTTGCACACTTGATTCTCTAGGATTTAACAAGCTGTTTATCTTGATAAACATAACACTTGTAGAAAGATCGAACAAACTTTTTAGTTGCATTAAGTTGGTTGAATAAAGCTTGTTTACTGAGATTGATTATTTCGATAATCACTGTCTTAGTTTGGTCTTTGACCAAAAAAGTGTATATTAATTAAACGAGAGATCATTTACTCAACTTTATATCTTATCTAAAGATTGATTTGGGAGATTGGTAAGTACTGAGTTGGTTACTGTAATAGATTTAGTCATTTGTTGTTTTGGGTTACGATCCACTTGAGTTGATAGCGGAAGTCTTCACAACAGTAAATCAACTCAAGATAATGGACTCTGTCTTGGAATGCACGTGCGTACCAAATTGGTTTTAGGCGCAGTGATACTGAAGGAACTGAGTAATACAGGAGTCTTTTACTTGGTCTTACCTATATATACAAAATTGTAGTATAGTCAATTTTTATAACGGCTTAATTATGAAAGTATTCAAAACTGGACTAGGTCCGGAGTTTTTCTGTCAGGCAAATTTTTTCGTTAACAAAATTGTTGCGTTTATATGCTTTTTACAATACCCGCATTAAGTTATTTAATTGTAAAAGCATTATTCCTGAACCCATATACTTGAAGTCCATTGGATTAAAAAGATTTTTGGTACACTCGGTACCCTCGTCTTTTCATTTTACAATGGTTTAATACAATGTGGTGTTCAAGCTGGACTAGGTTCAGGATTTTTTCTTCATGTTGTAGTTTTCCTTGTTAACAAAATTTATGGTATCTTGTATTATTTCTTTTACGTATTGTATTGTTTATCACTATAATTTAAATATCACAAGTAGTACGTTAATCAACCTAGATAGTTTTTCTAGCTTAGATTGTCTGGTCCTACAAGACTTGTTCTTGTTGAATCTGTATCTTGAAATATATATTACAAGACTTATTCTTGTTTGAACTCAGATCTTGTACATTTTGGGTACATACTAAGTTGACCTTGACACACAATCAGGTACAAGGATCTTTTACTGTTGATTTATACTTAATTGTACAAGAACTTTTCTATACATGTTCTTGAAAAGTTGGTAGTATACTAGATAACCTCTCATTTTCATCTTCAAACTCAAATCATATGATGTATGGATTCTTCTATTGTTTTACTTTGATTAGTGATTTTTATGCATCTCATTTCAGTTTAAAGTTTAGTAATGGAAACAATAATTTTTTCCTTAGTCGTTTGCTTTCAGGTCCCTAGTATGATTATTTTTATGACATGTCCTATACAGAAGAATTTCACACAGTTAAAAATCTACGCATAGGTAATAAACTTTATCTACTAAGAATACAAGGTTTTCATTCAATTCTTGTTGCTGGTATTAATAATATTGTTCTTTTGTAGAAATGGATAAGAACCTAGTACACCATCCTCTAGAACTTCCGAAGAAGGTGGTTCGAAAGTAGTCGAGGAAGCTATTGTTAATTCCAAGAGGTCTTCATTAGCATGTGGTTCTAATAAATCAGTGATGACCCTATTATACGTGTATCACCGGTCAATCAATTGGCATAGTAAATATGCATCATTGGCATGTACCAAATAAGATTTGGGCATGGTCAGGATGCATGATACATAATCGATAGAAAACACACCGCTTACTCGTGGATATGAAGTCGCGTGATGACGTGGTCTCAAATATTTTTTTCCCCTAATACCATGTTTGGATGCCGAAAGTAAAAATCAATCTCACCATCAAAAGCAAATGACTTTGCTTCACAAATTTTTTAACTTCGTTACTTAATTAATTTCTGGCTTTTGAATTTTTTTTGAAGTATATCCAAACATCCAAGTTAACATTTTTTTTTCTTTTAGAAATCGTTTTAAAAACGAAACAAACTACCGACTTCTCGACTTTAATAAAAGTTAAAAAATAACTATTCAAGGATAACCATACCCTGTATTTTTCATGACAGGTTACCTTACACGTTTTTCGCTCAAAAATTATTAGGATATCCACATTAGAGATGGACCTTATCCCTACTTACATATCATATATTAAATTGATAACAACGGATACTACACTTGATCTTAGCCAAAAGCCGAGAAAGGTATGATGCATGATGCACCTTATCCCGACTCACAAATTCATAACAAATATTCCGGCTTTTTTTTAACCCTCAATTGGGGAATACCTCCACAAATTGAGGGATACTAAAAAAACATTATGAAGTAATTTGAAAAACCCCTTATCCAAATAATTTTTGCAATGACTAAATTAGCCTTGAGTATCCTCCATTTGTTGTTAAGATTAAACTTACGTTCTTTTTTATCTTTTTAAGTGTTAGTTTTAGAAGACGAATAAAGATTTTAGGAGATTTGAATGATATGAGAGATTCTAGTAATGAATTTGATATTGGTGAATCCTCATCTCACCAAATAGAAGGTGCTTACATTGATTTTAATGACTCCCAATTTCAACCTTTTGTAGAGAATCAAACTTACATCCATGAAAAAACCCCAAATCAAACCCCTAATGAAACCCTAAGTCAAGGTTCAAATGAAGGAACAATTGTAGAGCCACACAAGAGAAACGAAAAAACTAATGATACAAGTTCTCCAAATAATTAGGCATTGGTGTGTTAGATGTGATTTATGGGATTTATGTGATACAAGAGGGGAATAAAAGTCAGCATTGAATTATGATGAAGGCAATACCGACACAAAGTCGGCATTGTCAAAAATTTAAGGAAATGCCAACTGTCTCTTGTCAAGTCACAGTGCCAACTACAGAAACAGTCAGCATTATTTTTATTCTTTGGAAATGCTGACTGCTTAGTCGGTATTGCTTCGAGTACAAAGCAATGCCGATTGTACATGGAGTCGGTATTGTCGAAGAATAAAAACCAGTGCCGACTGTACCTGTAGTCAACATTACTTTGATTTTTCGGAAATGTCGACTACGTGCTATAATGAACTTAATTTTTTTTTCTTTGTTTGTTAGATAGTTCTTCACCCTTGACTTGTGGGACAGTTGGGTCCAGATACTTCGATAAGTATGCGACTGATTTGGAATTCGCCACTAAAGATGCGACAATTAATTGAGCTTAAAAAACGCCTCTCAAGAAAAAATGTGTGTTGGTGAGAAACCATCAAGGCAAAGATATTCGGTTTGAAATAAATTGCGAGAGAGCTGGGTCGAACTCTAGGAACAACCAAAAGCAAAAGGATTATGTATATGAAAAGAACATTATTAGGGTATACAAGACTATTTCGAGGAAGAATGGATGCCCCTTCAAGCTTGTGTTCAATTTTAAGAGAAATGTATGGAAAATGAAAGTGTGGAATGGTCGACATAACCATCCGGATCCGGAGTCTTTTGTTGGGCACTCCTTAGTTGTGAAGCTAAAACCTCATGAATTCGAGGAAGTAAAGAGATTGATTGTTACACGTACCGCACCAAGTCAGATGCTTGCCGGCATCAAGGCTAAGGATAAAACTAACGTGTCTTCCTTAAGTACAATTTGTAGTGCGCAATCAACTATAAGAAGGGAACGTTGGCAAGGTAGGTCGGTTATGCAAGAATTTCTAAAGTTAGATTCCGATCACAACTACACATATAAGGAAAAAATTGGGTCGGATGGTAATGTTCTTAAAATATTCATTGCTTATCCGTTGATGGTGCAATTGGCTCAATCCTTTTTTCCGGTTTTTATGATGGATTGCACTTACAGGACAAACAAATACCATATGTCGTTGTTCAACATCGTGGGTCATACATCGGACAAGGTAACATTCACGTTGGCTTGGTGTTTTATGAGAAACGAAAAGGATCACAATTATATTTAGGCATTACAACAACTGAAGTTACTTTTCCGAGAAAATAATCTTCCAAGGGTAATAATAACCGATAAGGATGACGCATTAATGACCTCCATTTCTGATGTTTTCCCGGATGCTCAAAATTTCCTTTGTACATTCCACATAGTGAACAACGTGAAGAAAAATTAGCATGCGGTTATTGAACCTCCAAAGGATGATATGAAGAAGTCAAAGAAAAATGCTTTTGAGGAAGAAGTTCGCATAAGCCAACCATCACCGGAACAAGAAGAAGAAGATAGAAAAAAGATTCAAGAGGAGGTGGACGAAGAACACAAAGAAAATCATGAACGTTGTTTGAGTTTTCTAGGAGGTTGGAAATCCTTGGTTTGGTCTGTCACCAACACTAGATATAAAGAAAATTTGAAGAAGTTTATTGCTAGGTGGAATGATAAGTATAACAAATAAAATTTGTGCGGGCATGGACGAATAAATATAGACACTATGGCAATGAAGCCACTAGTATTGCGGAGTTCTCTCACGGCCGTTTGAAGAAACTCTTTGAATCCAATCAAGGAAATTATTGTTACGGTGACGGAGGAAATAGAGCAATATTTCAAGAATGATACTGATAGAATTAATAAATCTTTCCAAAGAAGCTCAATGGAGAGGATGACGGCATATTGGGCCATATCGTATATGATAAAAGAACTAGATTATGAGATAGAGCATGGCTAACCGGATCATGTGTGTGTTTGTCCTTCGATGTCGTCTTTGGGACTTCCGTGTCGTCATATGATTGTGAAGTATAAAGAGGTGATACCTATTGAGGATATCGATCCGTTATGGAAACAACTCTCTTTTACCCCTCTTCCTACGGAAGTTGTCGGAGAATCACCATGGGAGACTAATGAAGCCATAGAATTCTTCGACACTTACTCACGTGGAAACTCGGCTACCCGATAAATTTTGTTGATCCAACTAAGGATAATTACTTGTCCATGGACACATGACTTGGGTGAACCTACAAACGGAAATCCTATCGATAGACCTCAAACCAACTTGTCAAGGACAAAAGAAAGAAACATCTTGAAAAAAGAAAGTGAACGCGAGGTGGAACATGAAGAGAGCAAGAAAAGAGATCCATGCAATTTTGAGATTTTCGAAGCGAGATATGATGAAACCCCGATTCCAAAGAAGAGAGGACGGCTAAAGAAATAAGTTTCCACATCAACACCACAAGAAGAAGTAGATGAGAATTCACAAGTTATTCTCGATGTTGGTTCGCAACCAAAGAATGAACTTACTACATCAACACCACAAGAAGAAGATGACGATTCACAAGTTATTCCCAATGTTGGTTTACAACCGGTTCCAAAGAAGAGAGGAAGGCTGAAGAAGGAACCTTGCACATCAAGTGAAGCACTGATTCCAAAGAGGATAGGAAGGTCGAGGAAATATGTCGAAATTGGACCCCTAGGTTATGCAGAAGATGTGTTGGAGATAATAAAGTTAAATCATGGAGAGCGGAAAACCTCTAGGGATCCAAAAACACGTAGGCTGAGTCGAATTTATCATACTAAAATATAAGAGTATATGAGTCAACTTCCCGAAATCATTCGTGAATATGTAATATATACGGACGATGTCGATGGAGATGGAAATTGTGGCTTTCATGCCGCGACCAAGCAATTAGGATACTTGGGTTTGGCGGATGATGAAGGGTTGACACAATGCCAATATGCTAGAAAGAATATGCCCAAAAAACTTACCCAAAAGAAGAGCTTCTATGAAGTAACGGTAGACAATGAAAAAGAGTTTAACGAATTGCATGCTCGTGTGCTTGGGCCTAAGGAGCCGATGAACTTCCTTCCTACGGAATATTGGATGAATGTTGGTATGTGGTCATCTACTAGTGGATATATTTAATTGTGTTGTTCATTTTTTTAGCCCTAATGTCCCGACAACGTTTACACTAAAGTGGCAAAAACTGGAAGGATCTCTTAAGAAGATAAGGATTGATTTAGGGTTGGTGAACGAGAGTCATTTCATTATTTTCAAATTAAAAAAAAATTATCCATTGCTACCGGTTTGTGCGATTACTAAAATCAAAGACGTAGTTCCCAATCACTCAAAGGAATGAATAGAGTTATACAAGAAGAATCACCAACTTTGGGATATTATGGAGCTATCAATTCCCCAAGAGAAGACGAAAACAATTGAATTGGTTGAAATGGATGAGAAATGAGCATTTTTGCGATTCACTTGGTTGTATTTTGAACTTTCAATCATAATCAATAAAATGTTTTTTGGGATTCACTTGGTTGTATTAAGAACTCAAACAAACTAAAACCCAATAAATAATAACGTTCATACATAAAAACAAACACCTTGTTAACATCTATTTAAACCAAAGATCAACAATCTGTTAACATCCCATATAGGTTATCAAAAACTCCTTAAGGATTATTAATGATCTCCGTAAGCAATATTGGTTCTTTTCCATCTATGTCATTCCTCTTGAGCTTGCAATAAAACATCATTTTTTGTCTCACCCCTAAGTCGATAACGATTAACAACCCGAACCAAAGCTATAAAATCTCCAACTTGTCTTTTTATTTCTTGAAATCGACAAAACAATCCAGCGATATTGCGGTTACTTGGATTATCATTATCATTGCATAAGTTTTTATATATTTTATGGATGTAACTCATACTCATTACTCCATTTTGACGTCGTTCTGCACACTTAGCCGGATAACAAGCTACGTAGTTTCGACAAAGCGACAAATCTTCATCTATTGTAAACTCTGCGGGATATACGGCTGGGATATTTTGAAGGATATTTTGAATCTTCTTTGAAATGTGAATGAGTAGATGTGTATCATATATAAGGTCTTATGCAAGATGACTAAACAACAACTTGATTTTTTAAAATAACGGCTAGATTTCTCAACAGTCGGCATTGTCGATTAAACACCAAGCAATGTCGACTGTAACTCAAATTTTGGCAGAGAATTTGAGACACAGACGGCATTGCTTGGCAGTTTAGCCTCAATGTCGGTTGTGGCTCAATTCTTGGCAGAAATTTTGAGCCACGGCTGGCATTGCAGTATCACTGCCAAGCAATGTCGGTTGTGGCTCAAACTCTCTGTCAGGAATTGAGCCACAGCCGGCATTGCATGGCAATGAAGCCGCAATGCCGGATATTGGGAAATTCTTGACAAAAATTTTTTATCATGAGCCACGCCGGCATTGCATGGCAATGAAGCCGTAATGCCGGTTGTTGGGAAATTCTTGACATATTTTTTTTATCATCTGCCAACATTGTGGTTTTATTTCCATGCAATGCCGGTTGTGGATTATCCAAACTAAACCTTAAAGCTAATGGGCAATGAAACCAAGCAAATGGGCTATAAAATCGTTCAAAAGGTAAAAACAATTGTTTAAAAGTTAAAAGCAAATTGTTCAACTTAAACCAAACTAGCATAGTTTTACAGAGATCCAAAGATAAAAGCACACACTGTTCAAAAGCTAACAACAAGCACACATTGTTCAAAAGCTAACAACAAGCGCACATTGTTTGAAAAGCAAACTAATAGAAATCAAAGATAAAAGGATATATTCTAGCACCAACGAACATCTTCAATACTCACGTCTCGTCTTCTTGGCGGGCCGTTTTCTCTTATTTTCATTGAACAATTCCGTTGCTTTGGAATTCTCGATGTTCTGGATTTTCTTATTCAGCAAACATATTTCTTTAAGAATCAACACCTCTTCTTTATCCAGCTTGCAACTAATCCATTTCCCAACACTACCAAGGTCACTTTCGTTTTTAAACAAACAAAAAATTTATTAGACGTATACAAGAACGACAATACATAAATATCAATCAAAAAGAGTAAGCGAAAAATATTAAAAACATCCGAAAACATGAAAAGAAAATGTACCACGGATGAAAATAGATTTCGAAGTGAATTAGGAGATTTGGGAGGATAAGGAGGAGTAAAAGCGGTCGTTTCCATCATTATTGGACGGGGAACTTCAACAGACGTCGGACGCACCACAAAACGATGAGATTAGCTACAATACTCTTGGTTGTATTGTGGCTCGACTTCATCGTTGTTGACTGCAAACGTCCAAGAACTCTGATTTACCATACAATGTTGTTCCCTTTCCCTCCAATGCATTGGGACCGGTTTTGGTGTGTAAGCAGTGTCAGTCTTCTTTGAAATTGAAGAACATAAGCAAAAGTCATATCTAAAAATGTGCGATGAAGACTCTCCCACAACTTCTTACTTAAATCCAATTTGTCACATTACACGCTACGGATCGTACATGACATATCCGTTTGTGTGAAACAATGGTCCGTTGTATAACGTAACATTATCGGGAGTTACAACACTTTGTAATTCATCTCTTTCCAACTTCTAAGAATCAAATACTACCTTATCAACCGTAATTTGGTCTAAATTTAATCTCATTTCTAATAGCTTTTTGTTGTTACCTGCAAATAAACCATTTTTGAATGAGTATTTGAGGGCTTTAGGATGATGTGGCTGCCAATTTGCATTTCGCTTCAACAATTTGTTCTTAGTGAACAATGTTGGGAAGTGTTTGTATGCCCAAACCTATGTCAAAAAAAAAACAATAATATATTTCACCTATGTCAAAATCAAAATCAAATAATATAATTGAGAGATCGATAAAATAACAAAAACAATAACAAGTAAATGAATTATTACTTGGAGGAGAGTGAAATTCCCAACAATCTGGTTAGTTCCCGCCCTTGCTAGCCTTCCGCATCTCTCCTATCAAGTGTGCAATAAATGCAATGCCCCGTGAGTATTTATTAACATCCTCCAAAGGATCCAAACTGCAAGAAGTTTGCATTAACCCGGTTTCCACTCGTGTCCGAAAAAATCCTAGTGCCCAACATGTATAACAAATATGCAGCGGTTGTATGACGAATGTCTTCGTTGGTCAAGTTTTGATTGTCCTTTGTCCCTCTAAAGGTTTCCTTTAAAAAAAACTAGACTTCTTGATTGTACACTGACTACTAATATGGAAATTTGCTTTTGAAGTTGCTTTATCCCAACCAAATAACTAATTAGTAAGACCATGCAACTGCTCCCAACTTAGATCCTTGGTGTAATTCTATTCTAAAATAGCTTTACCTTGCACATCAAGGCCTAGAATTTGATAAGAATCATCGGTGATGAAGGACATCTCACCAACCGGGAAAATATGGTATCAGTTTCACCATAAAACCTTTCGGCGAAGCAATTCACCGTGACAACATCATAATCCACGAAATTGAGGACCGCATATAACAAATCGGATGCTTCCACTAGGTATTTAACACCTTGACATTCATTTTCTAAATCCCATCTAGCCATCGATCGATGTCTAAAGATACGTACTGCATTCTCATGATCCTACAAAACAAAAACGTACAAAAACATAAATAAATGATCACAAAATTTATAATAATACATGACAAAAGACGGATAATCTTACATATGTTTTATAGACAATATGATCCCACGAATCTTTGTAATCGAACAAGAGTTCATTGTCATCCGGTTCACCCCAAAAATGGCCATCCTCGCGGTCAGGTAGCATTAGGTTTTCAGCGGGTATATGGCCCCTTTTACTTTCGATGTTGTTTTGCCTTTTCTCTTTCCTTGAGCTTGCTCTTTTTCGGGAATTTGTTGTTCTTCATGAATTTCTTCTTCTTCGGGTTGATATCTTTATAACATCAACTCATCTTCAGTAGGTTCACGAATAGATAGAATACTACGTTTCCTTGGAGGGTTATCAGCACCTCGTTTGTTTGCCCCTAATCGTCTAGTGCCACCACCATGGCGGTTTGGAAGGGACAATGGAGTGGTATCAAGAGCCTTTCGTTTCAATTCTTGACAGAGATTTTGAGCCACACCCGGTATTGTATACTGTGGCAAAATCCTTTGCAGAATTTTTTTATCAAATGTCGGCATTGTGGTTTCACTCCAAGCAATGCCGACTGTGGATTAACCCAAATCATAATAAGTATGTTCTAGAATTATTGCATCCAAAATCTAAACAATACCGACTCTAACAGTCGGTATTGCATTCAACATATACGCAATACCGATTTTCACTAAATAAAAACCCCCAATTTTGACCTAATTTCCAATTTAAAACCTAAAAAAATCAATCATAAAACTATAAAAGTAGAATTAAATTGATGGGAATCACTCACCTTCTAACCAAGCGATTTCCCTGATTGCTTGATCGTCAGAGTGCTCTTCCTCTTCTTGATTTGCAATTGCATGTAATTTTCCTTTCAAAACTTGTTTTGCTTTACTTTGATAAGCAATTCCAGCTTCAGGATCAGAACATGACCTACTACATTGTTTCATTCTAGGCATTTTTATATAAGGAATTAATCGACGAAGAAATTTTTAGAATCGTCGATAAAATCACGATGAAACGAAGAACTTATAGAAGAAGAGAAGAAAAAAAGGAGAAAAAGGAATCAGCACCCAAACGTAAAAATAAGAAAGGTACTTTGTTTTTATTTTTATTTTTATTAGAATAAAAACAGTATGGACAATCTATCATTAGAAAAATATCTCTTTAGTGAAAATTAAGACCCATATAATTATAAGTATCCCAATTTATGGAGGTATTCCCTAGCCGACTTTTCTTTTTTTTTTTATCCTACAATTTCCCGGATAGGTTACCAAACATGTTTTTCGCTCGAAGGTTATTCGGATATCCACGTTACAGACGCACATCCTATCCCTACTCATAAAATGTATGTGTTTGGTTTGATGGCTCTATTGGACGGACTTAAAAAATCAAACATAAACCATGTGCCGTCTATTAAGTTCCCCATCAATGAAGAAAGCAAGAAAGAAATTTCAATCAATCAACAACTAATAAATTATTCTGTTTTCTTCTTCGATCCTTCCCTCATTAAACAAATCCCCTGGATTTCCTCTCCATTCAACTCTGGTTCTTGGTCTCTCTCTCTCTTCCTCTATCTCTCCATCTCTTCCTCAATCGGAGAAGAGACCAAAAGAAAAACCTAGTCAACCCGGATTGGAATTTTAACTTAAAATCCCCAAATCGTCATTTAGATCCACGAATTTAATCAAGTAATGAAATTATTGTAAATTTTAAATTAAGAAGAGAATGTCGTCTGAGATTGAGGTTGTTGTTGAAGAAGACGAGATCGAGAAAACAACAACAAATAATGGAAAAAATGAACTAGTATCATCAACGGAGACTGATAAGAATGATAACAATAACGATGAGAGTCTAAGGAATGATGTGTATACAGCAGCAGCATATGGTGATATGGAGAAGTTACAAAGATTGGTTGAGTCTGAAGGTTGTTCAGTTTCTGAACCTGATGGTTTAGGTTATTATGCTTTACAATGGGCTTCGCTGAATAATCGAACTGCTGCTGCTCAGTATATTATCGAGGTCTTGCCCTAATTTTTGGTTTTTTGTAAAAAGAAAAATTGGGTTTGAATTTGAATTGATTTATTTATGTGTGTGTTTTTGGTGAATAACAGCATGGTGGAGATGTGAATGCATCTGATCATACAGGGCAATCAGCATTACATTGGAGTGCTGTAAGAGGTGCAGTTCAAGTTGCTGAGTTATTACTCAAGGAAGGTGCTCGCGTTAATGCCACGGATTTATATGGTTATCAGGTTAGATTTTTTACTTTTATTGAATGATATGGAATTATTTATAAAGAGAGGAGAGAGCTAATAGATAAGAAAAAAACATAGTCCACTTTAAGACTAATGTATGAAGCCTACTCTATAGACTAAGCGGTCTAAAAGTTCTTTGAAGATTAGATGAGTTAATAACAAAATGCCAGTTTTATATATTTGGTTTTGTTTAGTTAGTTAATCGTGTTTTATAGTTAGAATGAGTGAGGTTGGAAGCTAAATGGTGGAGTTGTCAATGTTTTATTTGTTGTTTATTTCCTTAATTTGCTGAAATGATATTAAGAGCTCTATAGGGTCTAAGTATGAAAGGCTCTTGTACGAAGAAGGAGCTTCTTTGATTGTGTCTTCGACGAGAGCTTTAGTAATTTATTGTGAAAGTTAAACCCTTAAGGCACTGTGTATTGGGCTTGATAGTCTTAAATTAAATTAAATGAAAGCCCTGCGTGCTGTTATATATTGATTACTGAATACTTGTAGCTCTTAGTGAAACGGTGAATACAATAGTTATCTTGTTTAATCGGTGAAAAATGTTGAATTTTGTGGTTTCACTGTATCATTATCTTTAGTGTGTCTTCTTACAAATTCTGTGCCTCTTTTTTGTGCTGATCACATGTCATTTTGTTGCAGACAACTCATGTTGCAGCACAATATGGTCAGACAGCGTTTCTATATCATATTGTTACCAAATGGAATGCGGATCCAGATATGCCTGATAATGATGGAAGAAGTCCTCTGCACTGGTACTTGAACTATTTGGAATGGCTATCTATTTCATTCATGTCATTTCTTATACTGCAAAAATTGCATTTATTCTAATATCAACGTGTCACATATATTTTTTACCCATATAAACTTAAGCAATTTATTTGCTTTTCTAGAATTTCTTGCCTGCGGTACATTGGTTAAATGATTAAGTACCTGCAAAACAAATGCATAACTGAATCATACTGGTGTAAAATCTTCTGGCTTGAAGAGTAAGGAAACTAGGAGAGTTTACTGGAGACAGAATTGGTTTCTACAGTAAAGAGATTTTCTAACATTATGGATGAGCTTATTTTTGCTAGATGGTTTTGGATGTAAAGTAAATCAAGCATAATTACTATCTAGAATAGGAAGGAAAACTATTCAGTTTCAACTTTTGCACTCACATGTTAAACTTGTGAGGCTAAAGAGGTGAGACGATAATCTGAAGAACAACATCATCAGGAAATCCTTGACACCATTAGTACCTAGCCTTCGCTGTCCTTCTTTTGCAGTTCATGGCAAAAGTAAATCTTGTTTTTGCCTTTATTATGGCTGAGCATATCCTATTGATGTATCAAAGCTGTTGTTTGCTGATGAAAACGTACGTGGCCTTTAGTTACTTCTCTCTGCTGAATGTTTTTGTTTCTTATTTTGCATCACCTATTTGACATTCTAATTCAGAGTATTTTGAGGATGTTTTTCCTATTTAAAGACAGCATGATGGGTTTTATTTTGATTTTTAATTTTAATTCTGAGATCCGTAGGGCAGCGTATAAGGGTTTTGCTGATTGTATACGTCTTCTTTTATTTCTGGATGCGTACAGAGGACGGCAAGACAAAGAGGGTACTTTTCTTGATTTCTTTTTTCTTTTCTTTTTTTCTTTTTTTTTGCAAATTGAAGTTAAGGAATCACTGTGATTCTTTTTCATGACTAAAGTCGTGCTGGTCCTTCATTTATTTATTTTTTACTTAATTCTTTTAGGTTGCACTCCTTTGCATTGGGCTGCCATTAGAGGGAATCTAGAGGCATGCACGGTGCTTGTTCAGGCAGGAAAAAAAGAGGATTTAATGGTGACTGACAAAACTGGCTTTACACCAGCACAACTTGCCTCTGATAAGAACCATCGACAAGTTGCTTTTTTTCTTGTAGGTATTTTAATGCCAAAACATGTGTTTTGATTGATGTTTCGGTGCTTCAGTGGAAGAAAAATCTTGAGTAGGAAAACAGTAGTATTCTGCTTGAATGTTAGCAACTTCTCGTTAGGATTTTATTGTTATAGTATTAATCTTGTACTTGTTGGAATGCAACATGGATGCTTAGGTTTGTATTATATTTGATTGTGCAGGGAAATGCAAGAAGGTTGTTTGATAAACGCTGTGATGGGAACACTCGCCTTGGTAAAATAGCTAAATTAGGGCTTGCACCTCTGTTGTGGTGTATAATTGCAGTGCTTCTTGTGACCTACGAACATTCAGTTATCAAGGGTAGGTCTTTGTCAAACGTTTGTGACAAGAATTTTTTCTTGGCAAATATTTATTTCAGTGGACATTAGTTTTATATGATCTTGTTGGTTGCAGCATCAAATCTCCCCCAGTTATCATTTACATTTGGGCTTTTTGCATGGTTGGGAGTATTTCTAGCAACTGGCGGATTGCTTTTGTTCTATAGATGCAGCCGGTATGTCTTCTGGATTTGTAACTATCTGTCTTTAAATGGTGTTTGTGAGTGATAGATTGCCGGTGCTTTATTTTGTTTGCATAAGGGGTTACAATGTTAAATTATATCTATGGAAACGTAGTTTTTGAAGTCTGGCTACACGAGTGATTAATAAGCACTGGTAAAAGAAAATTGAATCCACCTTATCAGTTTAAAAGAATAACTTATTCTGCTCGTAAGTTCAATATCTTGGTACCAATAGATTAATTTCGTTAGTAGTAGTGTCCAATAAAGACTGCCCTCATTTTTAGTTTTGGGTTGTCCGACCAAGGTTGTAGGGTCTTTGTTTGAAACAATGATTTGATCAGTACGTATTACATTTAAAAGAAAATACTTGGGGACGTTCCCAAACAGCTCAAATAGTTTCTGGTGTGAAGTGATAAAACTCAAAATTGTCTCATTTCAGCCACCATTCAAACTGATCTATGACATTGGAAAATGTTATGACTTAAAGTAACAACTATCAGGTGAATCAGTGCCCTTGATGGTTAATTTTCTTCTTTCTCTCTGGTTTATAGAGCCCTCATTCGCTTAGAACTTAGATGCTACTTTACCTGTTTCAATTTGAAAGGGAGGTAATAGTGTTTCTTTATAATCCTTATAAATTTCATATATAAAATGAAAATTTCTCAGACTAACTAGTTGCTCTTTCGATGTTACTTTCTGTTGTAATTTTAGTTCTTTTACAGCGCAAGTTTTCCTCAAAAAGGATAATGTTGATGTTTACCTACATGTGTTGGCAATTGGCATTATGTTACATTTTGCAATTTCACATATATGTGATAGAGTTATGTGATTCTTTATTCACCAATGTTGTTTTTGGTTGTCTACTTATTTGCTACTCTTAGGAAGGATCCAGGTTTCATCAGAATGAATGTACATGATCCGCAGAATGTCAAAGATGACGTGAGTTGCATTTCTTTCCTTTGTCCATTTCTATTTGGCACATTTACATTCCTTCTGCGAGACATGTGTGCTAATATTGACGAGTGTTTTTCACATTGTGATTCTCAAACCTGCTCTGGCATGCATGCATGCATTTGAACAAGCTCTTTCACATTTTCTGTTTTCTTTCCAAGGCATTGCAAATTATGAGTTTTGGTTTATGTTATGATTTTACAACAGGAGCCTTTATTGAAGATTGAGGTTAATAATCCTGCTTTGCTGGCTGGAAATTGGTCTCAGCTTTGTGCGACATGCAAGGTTTCTTCTATCTATGATTTATATCACTTGTTTCCTTTAGCTCTTCTTCATCATATCTTATTTGTGTATCTGGGTTCTTGTTTAGATTGTCAGGCCACTTCGTTCAAAACATTGTTCTACATGTGACCGTTGTGTTGAGCAGTTTGATCATCACTGTCCTTGGGTATCAAATTGTATTGGCAAGGTAATGTTGGTCTAGCTTCAACTTAGGTTTTAAATTGTGTTTCTCATGATATTATTATTTTCCTGAGTTATGTAGCATTTGATTCTGTTGACCTGGTAAACTGAGTATCATTTTTTTTATTGTAGAAAAACAAGTGGGATTTCTTCTTGTTTCTCGTTCTAGAAGTTTCTGCAATGATGGTCACTGGCGCAGTCGCTTGTATAAGTGTGTCTTTGATGGTGTTGCTTTTTTTCTTCAATATTAGCAAGACACTGAGTTCATAATCTTCTACAAGAATTAATAAACTCTGCTAATGCAGGAATTTGGAGCGACCCAATGGCTCCATCTTCTTTTGGTGCGTGGATGAATCATGCTGCAACTCGTCATACTGGCGCCGTGTTATTTCTTATTGTAGACTTCTTTCTCTTCTTTGGTGTTGCAGTTTTAACTGTGGTACAAGCTTCACAGGTATGTCAACAAAATCCAGAGGTGTAGTTCAGATAAAAGTGTAAAACTTAGGAAATTGTCGCTTATCTTGACCTGTCTTTATAATTCAAATTCCATCTAATTACAACATGGCTTGGTAAGATAAACCCATTTCATTCATAATTAAGATGATGTACAATTAAATTGAACAGAGTGGGTTGCACTTGTTTAAGAAATTATTTTGACACATCTACCAAAGGTTATTTTGACCACAAAACATTATGATTTACTCCCTTCGTGTAGGAAGTACACCCTATTACTTGGTAAGTATCTCTTTTGGGGGAGAATCTTTTTAAGGGACATAGTTCTATTTTTAATATGGTTTTATAATGCACTTTACTCTTTCACCAGCATAGTCTTTCTATGATTTAGAAATTGTTTCATACGTCCAATCAATTCTGCCGGCTTAAGAATAAATTATATTGCTGAACCATCTTCACTTGATACCCCATTTTGTGTAACTTTTATTTGAGACTCATGCTGCCATTTTGACTTTCCTTCTGTCTTGTGAATCTGAGACACATATTTACTGGATTAGACCATTTTTTTAGTAGCTTAGATAACCATGCTATTCGTATTTGCTGTAGATATCTCGTAACATCACAACAAATGAAATGGCAAACGCTATGCGTTACAGCTACCTTAGAAGTTCAACTGGTCGCTTCAGAAATCCATATGATCATGGTATCCGTAAGAACTGCTCTGATTTCATATTTAAGGGATACAATGAGGATGTGGAGTTGATTGAAGACCAAACTGATTCCGAGGGAATAGTAATGACGCCAATTACAAGATATTCAACTTCGCCAAAAGGCGAGGATAACACGTCAAACAGTCATGTATCAGTTGACATCGATTCTAAGAATACAAGACATCAAGGACACGTGCATTCTTCTCAGTGCAACCACGGTAACCATTATAGTTCTGATCACAAAAAAAATCATGGGCAAGTATCTGACAGCCCTCCATTAGGATTAGGTCTTGGTCTTGGAAGAAACCAATCACGTTCTGTTCTAGCACCATAGAAGTGTGTAGTTGTTAATTGTTATGTTCCTTTTCATTTTTGTAGTTCTTTTGTTTATAAGCATACATCTTTTAGCTTGTTCCAAATAGGTTACATCATTATTTGCAGGTTTAGCAGTTTCATGCATAGAACATTGCCGATTGTTTAAGTGGTCTTTCAAATTTGTTATTGTATAATTTTTAAGGTCAGTTGAGGTGTATGGTGATGGATTTTATTGGCTGGAATCTGAGCTCAACTTTTGTTCTTTAATTCAGCCTTGGGATACAGTCCTTATCCTTATTATGGCCATACTGAGGGTTGCTTCTTAAAGTTCCCTAACAATTAAAGCCATAGAAAATAAAAGTAACTTCCTAGCAGAAAGTGCTACTTCTTTTGGTTGCCGATGCAATTTCGGAGATTTTAAAATCACATACCAAGTCATAAAGCAGGTGCAAGGCAGGCAGAGTTTTTGGGTTAAGTTGCATGTATTGGGCTGCGAGACAAATTTTAGGATGCAGCTTGTGAGTTATTTGTGCAGCAGATTTTGGGTCATAATGCAATAACAGATTGAATGGTTTTGTTTCAAAAGGTTAGATGGTTCACGGTCAGAAACCGATTCAGTGCAGCATGGGGTGTGGTGATTAAAACTGAAGAACATCATGGAATTACTACGTAATATTTTGGGTTTAAAATTACCTGGTGAATTTGAGTGCCACCAAAAACTAATTAGGGGCTACTTTTTTAAAGCAATCCAATGGGTGTGGCTAAGGGGTGACCTAGGGTATGTAAAAATATTAAAATATCTTTTTACTTATTAAATAATTACCATAAAATCTTTCACTAATAAAAGTTTGGAACCATAAACCTAAAATCTAACATGTTATAATCGGTAGTTTCGTGTTTGCGTGAACTACTGATTATTGTGTTGTTCTTCATTGTCCATGAACTTCATGCACAATCGGGAGTTATGTTTAGTCATAAACTACCGATTGTATTATGGACAAAAATTTAGTGGTAATCGGTAGTTTCGTATAGGGTTAAACTTCCGATTTAGCAAGTTAGTGATATTCAAAAACATCCAACACAATCGGTAGTTATTTTTACACATAACTACCGATTATTCTACTGGATGCAAATGTACACATAATCGGAAATTATTATTTTTATGTAACTACCGATTGTAGTGTGTTCATATGCACAATCGGTAGTTATGTAGAGCCCGAGCTACCGATTATGCACAATCGGTAGTTAAGTTGATTTTGTAACTACCGATTATGAATAATTGGGTGAGTTTAATGTACTTTGTGAACAATGTGATTCGATTAGTTAATTGGTTTTATAAAACAGTTGATCGTAAAATCATTTCATTGAATCTAAAAGGCATATAGAGCGTAACATTACATGAAATGAAATACACTTAAGCATATAGGTTGAAACCGAACAAGGGAAGTTCTTCCAAAATCCGATAGCAATCCTCATGCATAAATTCCTCCCCATGCTTATTTTCATATTGCTGGAGAGCCATCACCAACTGAAAAACACAAATCAATTATAAGTTTGAATGTTTGAAAACTCTTTTTAATGAACGACTTATTAACGTAAAACACTTACTCTTGCCACAGGCGATTCGGTGGGACGAGCTCGGAATCTCAATCTCATTTCCTCTTTCAAGTGTTCCAACCGTTCGAACAACTCCTCATACCTTGTCCTAACGCCTCTGGGCGTTCTCTGAAATTCATTTTCGTTTAAGGCGACAAAAATCTGAAACAAACGGTTCCACCAAGAATCGGTGGACTGCTGCGCCATCCAATTTTCATTAACGCCTCGGTTGTTGTTGTTCCAATATGCATTTTCGTACTCGTGCGACATGATCGTTTCCCACGATCTAATAATGGACATATCTTCATCATTAGTGTATTGAAGAGCCATATGTAGTAACTTCCGAGAAGAGTAAACGTTCTCGCGGTTCAACGAGTGCTGCTCCTCGAGCCAATGTCCCTGCTCCTCGATCCAATGAACCTGAAGCCTCTGTTACTCGTGCTCCTCTTCCTAAAACCAAAAAAGTTAGGAATAGGTTGTAAACGTTAAATTGAAGAATATTATTTTAGTGTTTAACATTTCTGGTTTGAAGGTTTCCGATTTGAGATGATTATATGTACTTTTTTTGAGTTATCATTTGATTTGCCATCGATTTATTTTTAACAAGTTATGTTCTTCAAATTTTACATCTACAATCGGTAGTTAGCGGGTTTGAAGAAACTACCGATTGAGTAAATTCATCAGTAATCGTTAGTTTAAGAATTACTAAAACTACCGATTATGTACATTCAGCGACAATCGGTCGTTTGTACAAAATTTTAACTACCGATTGCTAGTGTCCAGGAGTTTTCAAAAAAATTAGATTTCCAATTTGGGGCTACTAATCATAATCGGTAGTTTGTACAAATTTAAACCTACCGATTGCGAGTGTCCAGGAGTTTTCCAAAAATTTCGATTTCCAATTTGGGGCTACTTATCATAATCAGTATTTTAAGAATTTTTTAAACTACCGATTGTGTTTGTACAAAATGTTGAAATTTTTTAAAAAATCTCGGTTTCCAATTTGGGGCTACTTGTCATAATCGGTAGTTTAAGAATTTTTTAAATTACCGATTGTGTTTGTACAAAATGTTGAAATTTTTTAAAAAATTTCGATTTCCAATTTGGGGTTACTTATCATAATCATTAGTTTAAGAATTTTTTAAACTACCGATTGTGTTTGTACAAATGTTGAATTTTTTTTAAAAATCTCGATTTTCAATTTGGGGCTACTTATAATAATCGGTAGTTTAAGAATTTTTTAAACTACCGATTGTGTTTGTACAAAATGTTAAAAAAATTTTAAAAAATTTGATTTCCAATTTGGGGCTACTTATCATAATCGGTAGTTTAAGAAATTTTTAAACTACCGATTGTGTTTGTACAAAATGTTGAAATTTTTTTAAAAATCTCGATTTCCAATTTGGGGCTACTTATCATAATCGGTAGTTTAAATTTTTTTTAAACTACCGATTGTGTTTGTACAAAATGTTGAATTTTTTTTAAAAATCTCGATTTCCAATTTGGGGCTACTTATCATAATCGGTAGTTTAAGAATTTTTTAAACTACCGATTGTATTTGTACAAAATGTTGAAATTTTTTAAAAAATCTCGATCTCCAATTTGGGGCTACTTATTATAATCGGTGGTTTAATAATTTCTTAACCTACCGATTGTGAGAATCGGTAGATTATGGTGTACCCAAAACTTCCGATTCTTTATATTAGTTCGAACTTAGTGTACATATTTTCTGTACACTCTTGTTACACCAGGCCTCAACGGTTTTTTTTTGAAAAAAAGTGCAGTTAAGACTATAATCTATAAGGAGGGTGACCTCCTCTCATTTATGCACCTCCAATACATTTTAACTCTCCAACTTCGAAGAAATTAGTGGCTCAACCTATTCTCAACTAAAACATCAACTTTTTTCATTTCTTTTCTTCTACCGATTCTTTTCCTCCCTTTATCCTTAAGTACTCCATTGAAAATGGCTCCAAAATCTTTACCTAAACAACCAAAGAAGGGAAAGGAAAAGATGGTGATAGAGGAGTCCAAAACCATTGAAATCAATTCGTCAACCGATTCCGAGACAACTTACTATGTTTTTGATCCTCGGTGCATTTTAAGGGACAAAGACTTGTCAAGCATAAACCCATACTACAATGAAGCTGGAGAGTACATAGGTCCACTTCGGGCTGATCCTAAGGGGGACGAGAAGAAGAAGAAGAAGCCGGTTGAAACTAGGACCAAGTCCAGAGTAACAATGAGTGGAAGAATTTCATGAGATCAATGAGATTAATCAGTTTGAACTTCTATGATGTGTTTTGTTTCGTTTAATTCGGATGTTTTTAGTTTTTTTAACACATGTTTAATGAACAATATGTAGTAAGTTTATTTGAACAAGTTTTTCTCCGGATGTTGAAATAGTATTACGAAGTTAGATGTTAAGTAAAATCGACATATTCGGTAGATAACTATGTTTTTAAACTACCGATTACGTACAATCGGTAGTTATTTATTTCTCGTGTTACCGATTATCCACAATCGGTAGTTATTTATGTTCACTAACTACCGATTGTTGCAATAAAAGTCATGGACAACAAAACCATTATAATCGACAGGTAACATCGATCTTTACACTACCGGTTACAAAGTTAAATTTTTTAAAGTTTAATTCATTATATGTTTACAATCGGTAGATATAAATTTTCAATACCTACCGATTGTGAAAGATGAAGAGTTCGAAATTTTAGAAGTTTTGAGAAATTCAATTTGGGGCAACTTACATAATCGGTAGTTTAATAAATCACGATCCTATCGATTGTACAAAACTAAAACTCAAAAAATCAATCTAAAACACTCTCGATTTCTAATCCAAAACTAACTCAAATCATTTTCTAATAACCAAATTAATCAACTAATTCATCAAAATTAACACTAATTAAGCAAGGGTAGATTAGCCATTATAGAAAATAGATGGATAAGGGATGTACTGAGATTACTTCAAAATGACTTTATTTTATCTTATTAGTCATCCCTAGTTAGTTTTTGGTAGCCCTCAAATTCACCAGGTAAAATTAGGCCTGCTAGAAAAATCAATAACCACAAAACCTGCAATTACTCACAATTTTCTATGAACAACGCTTCATTATCAACTTTGATAAGCGTAAACCCAACAGGCGACACTGGTGCATTATTTGGAAAATAAAAGTTTCAAGTTCTTAAAAAAAAAGGAAGAAAATAAAACATTAACAGAAGAATCTGAAAGACAGTAAAAAGGGCAAGGGGGAGGGATTTAGAGGGAAAGGTCGGCCAAATCGAAAGTTCTCGAGACAGCTTTACACCAAGACTCCACTCTTTTCTTCCTTAGCTCCTCACCCAAGTTAGGTTGGAAAGTGGTAGGTTTCTCTTGTTTCACTTCATCAGAAAAGATATCTTCCTCTGTCCAAACTCCCACAGCTAACCCAGCCGCATAGGCTGCTCCAAGAGCTGTGGTTTCAATGTTAACTGGTCTAACGACTGGACATCCCAACAAATCCGCCTGTTCATATCCAATTAAGAAAACAAAGATTAGGTCCTTTGATTGGTGACAATGTTGAACAATCTGACAAAAGCAAACAATTCGGAATCACATCTTAATCAATTTATAGGGTGCACTTCTTTGACAATGTTCCGTAACAAATAAAATGCAATTACAATAGAGTTGAATATTGAATCAAAGAAACTGAATTCTAAACAAAATGTATCAAAAGATCCAGCAAAAATATTCCTGCAACAGTAGAGTAATACTATCTTCTAATGCTAAAGCTAATAGACATAGCAAAATAAATTGGTATTGCTAAAGGATTAATTAAACTATTTAAAAAATTCCAAGCTTAGAACATGGATTTCAATTGAAAATTGAGTTAATGACTTACGGTTCCTTTTGATCAATATTCATAGAACCCTACTACTAGATCCTGAGCAAAATATAACTACAAAAGACAAAGTTTTAAAAGAGAAAAGGAGATACGGAGACTAGGGATACAAACCTGGATTTGCATCAATAGATTGTTAATAGTTGCTCCACCGTCAACTCTGAGCACAAAATCTCCATTCTCATTTTTCACTTTGCCCTTTTCCTCAGCATCCTTGTGCATTGAGTCTAAGACATCTTTAACCTGAAAACACATGCTCTCAAGAACCGAACGTGCGATGTGAGATTTGTTAGTAAATCTTGTGATCCCGATACAAATCCCACGGGCATCATCACGCCACCACGGTGCAAATAGACCATTAAAGGCAGGAACAAAATAAACTCCACCAGTGTTCTCAACTTTGTTGGCCAATTCTTCAATCTCACTAGCACTCTGAATTATACCAAGACTATCCCTTAGCCATTGAACTGCTGCACCAGCAATAGCAATCGAACCCTCCAGAGCATAATTCGTCGGCGCATTAGGACCGAGTTTGTAAGCGAGAGTAGTCAGTAACCCATGGGTTGAAGTAACAGCTTCCTCACCAGTATTCAACAGTATAAATGCTCCAGTTCCATAAGTGCTCTTCGCCTCACCTTTCTTACAAGCCTGACCAACCATTGCAGCATGTTGATCACCAAGACATCCGGATATCGGAATGCCAGTAATTGGCCATCCTATTGATATTTTACCAATAACTTCAGAATTACTAATGATTTTCGGCAATATATCAATTGGAATTCCTAAAGTTTTCAATGTAGGTTCATCCCAGCTCAAACTTTTGATGTTCATGAGCATTGTTCTAGATGCATTTGAAACATCGGTTACATGTAAACCGGGTTCGGTTTGTTCTCCACCACAACCACCAGTTAAATTCCAAATCAACCATGTATCAATTGTTCCGAACAAAGCATCCCCATTTTTAATAGCTGTTTTCACTGCTTCAACATTTTCCATTAACCACAGAAGTTTCAATGCACTAAAGTACGTACTAATTGGCAACCCACATGTTTGGACAAAATGAGTTCTTCCTCCTGATAATTCTTTCTCTAATCTCCTACAATCACCAATGACCCAAACATAAACTCAGTTTAAGAATCTTAATAAAAAAAAAAAAAAAAAAATAGCAAAGAACTAGGTTTCTATGAATGACGAGACACAAAGTCAAAATCATAATCTGGAAAAAATCAAACATGGGTTTCAATCAAAATCTGAAAATTTACATAATCCAGATCTTAAAATTGATCAAAGTCAAAAAATTTACCAAATTTTACCAGCAGTAATTTCTTCCTCATAGAATAAAAATTTGATCTTTTTATCAAATAAAAATTACCTGCAAATACTAGTAGTTCTAGCATCCATCCAAACGATAGCATTATGTAAAGGTAAACCAGAAGATTTACTCCAAACAAGAGTAGTTTCTCTTTGATTTGTAATCCCAATAGCTATTAATCCTTCATCAACATTGTATCCATCAGCTGTTGCTTTATCTAATGCTTTTGCCATACACAGCCTCACACTTTCTAATATCTCTATTGGATTGTGTTCTACCCATCTGATCATCATAACCCAAACACAAATCATTAAAAAACAGAGAAATTTTTCAATCCAAAAAAATAATAAAAATAAATGCAAATTCAACTAAAAAACGAGAATTGATTATTATTTACCCTGCTTCAGGATAAAACTGAGTAAACTCCGTTTGATGAGATGCAATAGTTTTAGCTGATTTATCATAGATAATAAATCTTGTACTTGTTGTTCCTTGATCAATTGATCCAACATATACTTGTTCTCCTTTCTGATCCATTTCTCTCTCTCAATTCTCAGTTTTTTTGTCAGATACAGAGAAAACAGAGTAATGACTAATAAATTTCTTGGGAATGGAGACTTAAGATTTTATCTCTGAAAACGAAAAGATAATAAAATAAGATATGGATTAGGATCAGGGTTAAATAATGGTTGTTTGGTTAATTTTGTTAACTAATTAACTGAGCAAAAGTTACACATTTTAAGGAAGAAAACGAGATTTCTATTTGTTTTCTTATTCTGCAAAATTTTCTAATTCCGTGACGTTAATAATTTCCAGAGATCTTGGTTCTGATTTTCAACAAATAAGAACCCAAATTTTTCAACGGTGATGTTAAGTAACACGTGGATGAATCTTATAGGTTATTTCCTTTGTTTGACTTTGACGAAGTTCGCCAGTTGTCATTATGTTGATATAAGATTAAGTCTCTTACGTGGCATGGCATCAAAAGGAAAACCAGTGTTTCCTTGTTTGAGTGACAAAAGCTTGCGGAAATACTGGTCATAAGTATCAAGTAGTCGACACAACTCGAAATGTGAACTGAATGTCGTCGACCTTCAATGTTTGAATGTTAAATCATAAATTTGCAAAACTGCAGTTACCAAAGGCTTGTCTTCAAAGATACGTCACCATTAAATTTAAGATTTGAGAAAAATAAAGATATACACAATGAAGATGCATTGGTCTAATGATAGTACAATCGGACTAGTCGGGAATTTAACTGTCATACAAAAGCAGCTAATAAGCTCAAGACAAAAATAGATATATTTTTACATGAAACAAACCGATCTATTTAAAAGGGAGAAAATATCAATTTAGCAACGCCAAAAAACCAAACTCTCAGTACACCATACCAAGAAAGACTATCTACTGTCATACTTCGAATAACTACACTTTTACAATAGTTCACGTTCCTAGCAAATGCTGCTTCCAAATTTCAGAATATTACGACTTACATACCACCTAACGTATATACTGGTCAATTAAATGATCAATTATTGCATGAACATTTTTTTTTGTGTATGTGTGTGAATGTGATGTGTGAAGTGTGAACTGTGAAGGATATATTTTCTTTGTGCAAGTATATTTTGTTCACACATGAATGTTGACTTGGATGATGAGACTTAACGACAAATAGGAAGGAATGAGGAACTTGTCAGAGACCAAGCTGAAGACTCGGACTACCAGTGATCACAACTGCTGAACTGGTCCATCCTGATCACAACTGCTGAACTGGTCCATCCTGTTGTAACAGACCTTATGTATATGACCTTTGATTTGAACTAGTTTACCTCTAATATATGTATATATACACACTCTGTGAGCACTCTATTGAGATATGAAAAATCAAATTTGACATGGTATCAGAGCTCTGATCCAAAATTTTATTTTTCATTTCCAACCCACCACCCAAATGGCAAATGCCATCAACAACACCACCATGAATCCTTCTCTTATCAGCATAAATGTTGCTGCACAAGCACCATTAAAGCTCACTGCAACCAACTATATCTCGTGGAAGATACAGTTTCAAACTCTTTTTAATGGATATGATCTCATCAAATACATTGATGGATCCTCAACAGCTCCACCAGCAGTGCTTGATCAAGCCGGTGTCTCAATTCCAAATCCTGCCTTTGCAGTCTGGCACAGACAAGATCAACTCATTCTAAATGCCATTGTTGGCTCCTTATCTCCCCCAATCATTTCATTCATTGCCAATGCCAAAACTTCAAGAGAGGCTTGGACAATCCTTACAAACACGTACGCCAAACCATCCAGAGGGCGTATCAAACAACTTAAACAATCCCTCAAAACACTCACAAAAGGATCCCTCACAATCACTGAATTTATGCAATCAGTGAAAACCAGAGCTGATGAACTAGCTCTACTTGGTTCTCCTATGGACATAGAAGATATCACGGATAATATTCTTGATGGCTTAAATCAAGACTACAAAGAACTGATTCGTGCAGTTCAAGCCAGAGATACGACGATTACGTTTGAAGAGCTTCATGAGAAGCTTCTCAACTTTGAAGCCACCCTTCAAAGTGCAGCCAATGAGGAACATCACTTCCCAGCAACAGCCAATGTTGTCTACAGAAACGCAAAGCCATGGCGCGCTCCGTCACAGCCAAACTCCACCACCCCTTGGCGCGGACCATATACTCCCTCATCTTCACAACAACATTATCGAGCACCAAGGTTACCTCTTCCACATACGGACACCTCAAACAATTCCTCCTGGCACCCACGGCCTTATCTTGGAAAATGCCAAATCTGCCGTGTCCAAGGCCATTCAGCCAAACAATGTCCATCTTTCAACATTGTTCCAGCATCACCAAGCAACCAATCAGCACCAACTACCCCTTGGCAACCTCAAGCAAATGCAGCCGCTCATCGTCCATCCAATCCTGCTTGGCTTCTTGATAGTGGAGCCTCCCACAATGTGACCAGTGATCTTGAGAAATTGTCACTCCATTCACCTTATTCAGGCACTGATGACATTATGATTGGAGATGGCACCAACCTAGCTATTACGCACTCTGGTTCAGCAACTCTTACTTCTTCCAACTCCTCATTTACTCTTAATGATGTCTTATGTGTGCCATCTATGCAAAAGAACTTAATTTCAGTCTCTCAATTTTGCAAATCGAATAATGTTTCTGTGGAATTCTTACCTTCTTCTTTTCTTGTTAAGGACCTTCGCACCGAATGACGCTGATGGAAGGACCAACTAAAGAGGGTGTTTATGAGTGGCCGAAATCTCCAAAGACTTCCTTTTCCTCATTACAAGTGAATTCCTCCTGCTGGCATCATAGGTTTGGTCATCCAGCTTTGCCTATCCTCAAGCACATTCTTTCAGTTAATAATCTAGGACAGCTTCCAAGTTTTTCTTCATCTCTTTCATGTAATTCTTGTCTTTGTAATAAAAGCCACAAGCTCCCTTTCTCCACTTCTTCTATTGTTTCAACACAGCCACTACAAACAATCTTCTCTGATGTTTGGACCTCTCCTGTGTACTCTACAAATCGACTCAAATACTATGTCATCTTTGTTGATCATTACACCAAATATATCTGGTTTTACCCTTTGCATCACAAATCTGATGTCCTTCCAGTCTTCATCAAATTTAAAGCCCTTGTAGAAAATTACTTCAACTTCAAAATCAAAACACTTTACTCTGATAATGGAGGAGAATACATAGGCATGCGCCAGTTTCTATCTTCCTCTGGTATCACACATCTTACTTCTCCACCTCACACTCCTGAACACAATGGCTTCTCAGAGAGAAGACATCTTCACATTGTTGAAACGGGTCTTGCTCTTTTGTCTCATTCTTCCCTACCACTCACGTATTGGCCTTATGCCTTAGCCACTGCAGTCTATCTAATTAATCGGATGCCTACATCCACTCTCAAGCTCACTCACCTTTCCAGCTTATCTTTGGTACCACACCAAACTACTCTAAACTGAAAATCTTTGGTTGCTTATGTTATCCATGCCTCCAGCCATATACAAGCCACAAATTAGAACCCAAATCCACTCCATGTGTCTTCCTGGGCTATTCCCTCACTCAGAGTGCGTATTTCTGCCTAGACCCAACCAGCTCTAAAATTCATATCTCGAGACATGTCAAATTTATAGAGACCCAATTTCCTTATACAAAATTGTCTCAACATAGCCAAAACAACTCAACTGCTCTCATAGATACGTGGATCCCTCCACGGGTTCCTATTGTGCTGCCAGACCCTCCTTCCCAGCCACTGATAACACCTCCTGAGGTTGATCCTCCACAAAGTCCTTCCGTGGAAGCTCCTTCACCACCCACTGACGTCAGTTTGCTTCCTTCATCACCTCTAGCAGCCTCTACGTCTTCTGCTGCACCATTCCAAATGCCAACTCACTCCATGACTACGCGTGCCAAGAATAACATATACAAGCCGGTTCAGAAGATGAATCTAGTTGCCACCCTTGCTGCGCTGGATGATGCCGAGCCTACCACTGCAACTCAGGCTTTAGCTACACCGCAATGGCGCGCTCCCATGTCTAAAGAGTTCAATGCCTTAGTAAGCAATGGCACTTGGATCCTTGTTCCACCTGACTCAACTCAAAATGTGATAGGTTGCAAATGGATATTTCGCACCAAACGCAACTCAGATGGTTCAATCGCCAGACGCAAAGCACGTTTAGTTGCAAAAGGGTTTCATCAAAGGCCAGGACTTGATTATTTGGACACGTTTAGTCCTGTTGTCAAACAAACCACTGTGAGAGTAGTCCTGAATCTTGCAATCTCTCGCAATTGGAATCTAAGACAACTTGATGTCAACAATGCATTCTTGCAAGGTCGACTATCTGAAGTTGTCTATATGCAGCAACCTCCTGGATTCGTTGATCATGACAATCCTTCTTATGTTTGCAAGCTTCAGAAAGCTATTTATGGTTTGAAGCAAGCTCCAAGAGCTTGGTATCATGAACTACGTGTTTTCCTTCTTCAAAGTGGTTTCAAAAACTCACATGCTGATACTTCATTATTTGTCCTTCAAAGCTCAGGTGTACTCATCTATTTGCTGGTATATGTCGATGACATCATAGTCACAGGTAACAATCAAGCTCATGTCAATCACTTCATTGACACACTAGCTCAACGATTTTCCATCAAGGACCTTGGATTCTTATCCTACTTCTTGGGCATTGAGGTGGTTCCAAATTCACAAGGTATCTTGCTATCCCAAAGGCGTTACATTCTTGATCTTCTAGCTAAATACAAAATGTTGAATGCCAAGCCGGTACTCACCCCAATACCCACTACACCAGCATTAAGCCTACACTCAGGCTCTCCATTGTCAGACCCAACTGACTATCGAGCTCTGGTAGGCAGTCTCCAATACCTCCTTCTTACGAGACCAGACTTGAGCTATGCTGTGAACAAGCTGTCTCAATATATGCATCGTCCTACTACACTCCATTGGCAATTTGTGAAGAGACTCCTCCGTTACTTATGTGGAACCATCAACGATGACCTTCAGATTTACAAGGCATCCCCAATACACTTACATGCTTTTTCAGACCATCTTCATCAAACACATTCAACCAATCTGCAAGCCTACTCTGATGCAGATTGGGGCGGAAACAAAGATGATTTCTCATCAACAAGTGCATACATCATCTATATTGGTCGCAATCCAATTTCTTGGAGCTCCAAGAAACAGAAATCAATTGCCCGTTCATCCACTGAAGCTGAATATCGAGCGGTAGCTAACACCGCTTCTGAACTCAATTGGTTAACGTACCTTCTCTCTGATCTACATGTTTCACTGCCGAAATGTCCAGTTATCTACTGTGATAATGTGGGAGCAACTCAATTGTGCTCCAATCCTGTCTTTCACTCCCGTATGAAACATGTAGCCATTGATTTCCACTTCATACGTGACCAAGTGCACAATGGTGCGCTGCGTGTTGCTCATGTCTCCTCTGACGATCAACTTGCTGATCCTCTTACCAAGCCTCTATCCCATTCGCGCTTTCAGCAGTTAAAAACCAAGATCGGCCTTCTCACGAGACGTCCATCTTGAGGGGGCGTGTCAGAGACCAAGCTGAAGACTCGGACTACCAGTGATCACAACTGCTGAACTGGTCCATCCTGATCACAACTGCTGAACTGGTCCATCCTGTTGTAACAGACCTTATGTATAGGACCTTTGATTTGAACTAGTTTACCTCTAATGTATGTATATATACACACTCTGTGAGCACTCTATTGAGATATGAAAAATCAAATTTGACAGAACTGTCTCGATTCTTTTGTGTATAATACAGTGGGTTCCCAAGAAAAAAAAGAGATTTTTTCTTTTTTCAAACTATCCCGGTAAAGTTTGATAGATGATATTATTATAATATAATGGTAAAGTTTAATAGACTGTGTTATTATAATACAGCAGTAAAGTTTGATATCAACTACCTAAATTATATTAAAAGAATGTTATATTGAGTTATATTAAAATAGTGTTATACGACATTTTGATTCATCTTTTGATTTTTGGTGCAGTAAAGGGTACATCCTCTCTGCTGTGGATAATGATTTCATAAATACCATAAATCATATTCTTAAACCTGTCTCCTGATTAAAATAAATGGCTTTTCTTCCACTTTCGAGTAGATTTTTTCTGTCTTCCAAGTTCCCCTTATGTCACTCACGTTCACATCTCACCTTTTTTCATGAATTTTCTATCTTTTCTTCTTCCCATTTTAGGATAGGCACGAGAGAGAGAGTTCACAGAGGCGGTAAACAACTATAACAGCAATTCAACTACTTAAATTAGTCAACAAAATCCAATCCAATTTTAGAGAAAAAAAATGTATTTTTTTTATGTTCTGTTTTTGTCTTCTGGATTTGATGCTAGACATGCTTGGTTTGGGCCTCTCTTCAACGGTGGTATTTCTCTTTGTTAGGATGCTACCCTTAGGTGCATATGGGTGGAAAGGAATGCAAGAGTATTTGGTTTTAAAACAAAATGATTCCTTAAATTGATGGGATAATTGGTAAAATGTTCTAAAAATGGATACCTTAATGGAAAAATGTCCCACAAAATTAAAATGTCGGGAAAATGTTTCATCGTTATTTTTTCCATCCAAATGGTCAATATCATGAGATTGACTAGTCAATATCTCGTCGGGCGAGATATCGTTTGCAAATAAACTATCCCTAATGGATTCGATGTCCTCTACAGAAGAAAGCGGCTAGGGTTCAAACACGATTTTTTTCGACTTGTCTCTACAAAAGAAATGAAAACCCTAGCCGCCTCCCTTCTTCTTCTTCAATCGATTCCAACGGATTCGATGTTATGATCATCTCAAACTCTTCCACATCTCGAACCCATTCAATCACCAGAAGCAACCATTCGAACCCATTTTACTCCTTCTCATTTCTACTGCTTCTCAATCAATTTCTATTGCTTCTCATTTCTAGCCGTCGCTGTGAACCCTAGCCGTCGCCGTTCTTCTTAATTTCTACTGCTTCTCATTGGTGATGAATCCATCCAAGTAAGTCAGTTGAAATTTGATTTTCTCGATTTTCTCTGAATGATTCGGTTGATATATAAATTGTAGTTTAATGGTTAGAAAAACCTGAATTTACTTGCAAAATTTGTAATTTCCTGTTCGTTCCCTTAAAACACAAGAACTTTTCCTGGAAATTTGTAATTTCCTGTTCGTTCTGTTTGATGTTTTAAAGCACATTTTTCTGGAAAAGAAAGCTTTTTTCCTGTTCGTTCCCTTAAAACAGGAATCCTTAAAACGAGTTTGTAATATCATGTTCGTTCCCTTTTGTAACAAATCTGAGAAGCTTTTTTTTCTAGCTGACTAGTCAGTAAGACAAATCACAAATCTTTGATCACTGTTCGTCGGTATACGTGAAGTTCAAATGATGGAAATTGCATTTAGTATAATCAACTTGATCTCTTGATAAATGTTTTTCTGCTGTAAGTTTGAATATTGTTGTTTACGATCATGGTAATTGGGGTCAGTCTTCATGGTAGACTACAAGCTGATAATGCATGAAAATTTGTTGTGTTGTTTTTGTCATAAAATTAAAAGAAAAACTATGTTTGCACATTTTCTCTTAGGCTGATAGAAACGTTTATTCCCCTGTTGAGGGCAAACATGATGCCCTTTAACCACCTCAACATGGAAGTTGAATAGCACAGCTGCAACAACAGACTTCATCTGTGTAAAAGATGTATCCATGCCTAAACAACTTTTTGCCCCAACCATCTCAACGTGTTATGCATATTTTTCATATTAGCCACTTTAATTAATTTTTGTTATGTTTTTATGCTACTAGGGTTTTGAAAAGGAATTTTTGTTTAACTGTTGTGAATGGAAGACATGAGGGTATAAAACTTTATTATGATGATGTTGCTGGCCAAGATATTTGTTTTAGTAAGTTTAAAGAAATGGAGATGTTGGATCTATCCCTAAGAAGAAAGGAGCGACAACTGGATGTCAGGTTGATGGTGAGTCATTTGTTGAAAAAGATGTAGTTTCAAAGAGGATTAGGAAGAAACATGCAACATCTACTTCAACTGCAGGTACAACTTCCTCTTCAAAAAGGACCGCAACCACTACTTCTTCTTCTGCAGCTGCCGGGACAAAGAAGAAAGCAAAGGGTGAAACTTCTAGAAATATCAATGTGAACCAAAACTTCACTGCAGGTTCAAGTTCAGGTTCACATGTGGAAGTTAATTTTAAACAATTATTCAACACTTCAGAGACCTCTTCCAAAAGGCAAAGAAAGACCAAGGTTCCATATGATGTTTGATTTGTTTTTTCTCTCCTTGGATTGTGTTGTTTTGATTTTAGAACATTTGATGGTCTTTTATACATTGGTAATGATGTTAAATGTGTTTCTTTTTAGAGACAACTTGTAGTGGATATTATTTTATTTTGAGAATCTTATGTGTTGGATCTGTAATTAAGCATCTCTGTTTTTCTATTATGTGTGTGTTTGTGTTTTTTCATTTTTATCTTATATTTTAGTGAACAGGTGATTTTGTACAGGTTTTGAATAATTGACAGGTGATTTTGTACAGTCAAACTGCCACGGGTCATGATTTTTTGTGCATAGTCAAACTGCCATGTGCCACCGTTGAGTCAGTCAAATTGCCACGTGTCACGATATATTTTTTTTGTGCACAGTCAAACTGCCACGTGCCACCGTTGAGTCAGTCAAACTACCACGTGTAAAAATCCTGATTCAGTCAAACTTCCATGTGTCAAAATCATGTGCACTTAGAGGACATGTTAGGCATTTCTACAAAAGATTTGGGTTTATTTACATAGCTTTAATCACCACCGTTCATTCATTGAGGTTGCCACGTGTCGAAATCATGAAGAAAGGGTAATTTTGTCTAAAGTCCCACACATATGAATACACATGTGTGCCTAGTTTAATTACTTAACACCATTTGGATGGAAAAAGTGACGGTGAGGTATTTTCCCAGCATTTTAATTTTGCGGGGCATTTTCCCATTGGGGTATCCATTTTTGGGGCATTTTACCAATTATCCCTAAATTGATTCAACAGAGAAGATTACAATTTACATAGTGGATTTGTTGTATTGCCAGTGAAATGATTTAACTACTAAATATTTGCAACTATTAGTTATCTTCTCATACCATTACTATTATGTCATTTTTCGTTGTCAGGGAGATGGACTCGAAGCAAATTGGGCAAGATGGATCCGATTTATCAACCTCCGATGTTTTCTTCTCCAAGCAATCTCCATGATAAACATGGCCACAAACTAAAATCGCTACAACAGAAAGTTCATTAGATGAATCTGCTGCTTCATCTTGGTAAGGCTTATTTTCTAACAAGTTCAGACATATACCACAAAGTGCCTTAACTATATCATGACTTGTAGTCGTTGCATTCGCCACCGAAGAACTAGCTTTCACTCTTCCATTCTTGTGCGAAATTTTTCCAGTACCATCAGTGATGCCTGGTTGACATCCAGGTTGAGTGTGCCACCTATTAGCTAAATTGCAGAAGAATCTCTCATCGAACACCGAAATAACATTGTTCTTATTTAGCAAACTCAGTGAATCTTCATTGCTGCCCAACACCTGATGAGAGTAGTGATTGATTGGGTGATGATTTCTTGCATGTCTTAAAAACATTGAATTGACAATACCCTTCTGGTATACTTGTGCAAGTGAAGCATGATGAGTATTAAGTCTTGTTGTTGAACTATGGGGGGAAATGGTTTCACAAAATTTTATGTTGGTTCTGCAACAATGAAAAGCACTAAACAGAAGAAATGGTTAAGGTTAAGAAATCTCTGAATGATATCACACAATAGACAGAGCCACCTGCTCATCAAATTATCCTTAACACAATAGTCCACGGGTACTCCTCAAGAATGAGAGATGATATACTCCAACAGTAGAGATGTGTCCAGGATAAAACTGCCTGTTATGATTTGTATAAGCACAATACAAATCACCCTCAAACGAACTCAACAACAAGACAGTGGAAGGGAAATAAACAAGCAATGTGTGCAAAACAAAGCAAGAAGAGGGGAAAAGAGCTAGGGATAGTAGCGTGCTCTGGAGTACTTTGAAATGAAGAATTATGTTTTCTTTTATAGGTAAAGATGGAGTAAAATCAGTGAAGTAATAAATAAAAAAAAATTAATAAAAAAATTATGTGCGAAATTTAATTTTGAAAGGGTAATAAAACGGTCAAAAATTATTTTTCATTATGACAAGATTTATACTCGCCAGGTCAGACGTCCCCACATTTAAAACAGAATTTAATGAAATATATTTTGTTCAAAAAAGGTAAGTCTTGGTTGGCCCGCAGCCTTAGCTACGCCCGCACCCGCAAGCATACTCATTCCCGCAGCAGTAGCCACAGTCACACCCGCAACCACATCCACAGCCGCAGCCGCAGGTCTGCAAGTCCGCAAGCATGCAAGCACACAAGCTCACAAGCACGCAAGCACACAAACTCGCAAGCCGCAACCGCAAGCGTGCGTGCTTCGGTGCGAAGCACTGCACATGTGTGAAAAGTATGTTTGTTCTAACTAGCCCATTGCCTTAGTCCTCCCCCAACCACAAAAGCTTCTAAACCCTAAGGGCCCTCCCTTAGATGCAATTTTTATGGTAATACAGAGAGGATTCATCTTTAGTCTCTCCAATGTGCGACTAAAGGTTCATTCAGAAAAGTGAAAATGAGCTAGTGTTCCTTAGTGACCCATTGGTCCTAAGATCCATTCCTACCAAAACCAATAAATCATTTTAAGTTCGTTTTCTCCAACAATCCCCCACATGAATGAAAACCCAATGAAAATCAGAAAGCGAGAAATACCACTCAGGCAATAGGTGTCCATAAGGTCTTCAACCTTTGCTTAGTGAGAAATTACCGGAACTACTTGATGGAAGTGAACACGATGTCTTGAACTGCCATCGTTTGGTATAGTTCATCAATAACTTCCACGCGTGATATCTCTCTAGGTGCTGTCAAGTTCGTGCCCTATGTCCATTTTGGCCCAGGACGTATCCCGTTTCTCAGAAGAGAATCAGCTCAGTTCTCATAGGAAACGGCCCACTTCCTTATTCAGATAGGTGAGTTCTATCAAGAGTGTTTACTGCTACACCCCACTTCAATCTTAAATTGAAACTATAGAACTCATTAAGACTTAATAAAAAGTCATCCTCAAATGATATCACACTATCACGTCTACACCATAGGGAAGGGACAGAGAATGAAATTCTCTGACATCGTTTCCTTTAACCCACCACAAATTAGTTGTCTCATTCGAAACCTTGATCTTGGGATCTCCAGTCAGCAAGGTTGTGTATCCTTCATGGCAAGTTTATTTGATGAGCTTAAGCCCCATCCCCCTCGATGCATTACTAACTATCTCCTTGGACAAACCTTTCGTCAAAGGGTCCGCGATATTCTCCTTAGACCTCACAAAGTCAACAGAAATAACGCCAGTTGAGATTAGTTGTTTTAGGGAATTGTGTCTTCTACGAATGTGTATATACTTCCCATTATAGTTGTTGTTTATAGCATTAGCTATTACAGCTTTACTATCACAGTTTATAGATATAGCTGGCACAGGCCTATGCCAAAGAGGAATGTCTTCTAAAAAGCATCTTAGCCAAACGGCTTCCTCTCCTGCTTTATCTAACGCAATAAACTCTGATTCCATAGTGGATCGAGCTATACATGTTTGTTTGGAACTCTTCCAAGATACATACCCGCATGCTAGAGTGAAAACATATTCACTCGTAGACTTAGACTCCTCAGGGTCTGATATCCGATTTGCATCACAAAATCCTTCAAGGACCGCAGGGTATCTCTCATAACTTAAACAAAAGTTTAAAGTGTACTTTAAGTACCTTAACACTCTAAAAAGTGCATCCCAATGCTCCTGCCCTGGATTACAAGTATAACTACTCAATCTACTCACAGCATAAGCAATGTATGGCCTCGTACAGTTCATTAAATACATCGTACTTCTTATAACACGTGAATATTCAAGTTGTGAAACTCCATTACCCTTATTTTTTTTGAGTCTACAACAATGATCATAAGGAGTACAATCAGGTTTACAATCAAACTGGTTATATTTTCTAAGAACGGATTCAACATAATGAGATTGACTAAGACTATATCCATTAGAATCTCTTCTAATCTTGATCCCTAAGATTACATCAACGGGGCCTAAGTCTTTCATGTCAAAGTTCTCATTTAGCATGTTCTTAGTGGAATTAATTACATCCATGTTTGTACCAATTATAAGCATATCATCAACATACAAGCATACAATCACACATGCATCATTCACAAGTTTAGTATAAACACACTTGTTAGATTTAGGGCTACACATCGGGTGGGTCGGGTCGGGTTTGGCCTCACCCGAACCCAACCCGCTACATCGACGGGTATTTGATTTTCACTCGTACTCGACCCGCCATAAAACGGGTCGGGTCGGGTGCGGGTGACCCGCTATCACCCGCCCAGACTAATAATCCTTTTCTTGTTCCTGTTCTTGTCCTGTTCCTATTCCTGTTCCTGTTCTTGTCCCTGTCCCTGTCCTTGTACTCCTGTTATTGATTTGTTTTGTATCCTGTATTCCTGTTATGTTCTTAATACTAACTCGATACTACAAAAGAGAGATGGCAGAAGGGGTGAGTTATCATATATACATATGTATTAGAATTAGTCAAACAGCTTTAAAGAAACAAACAACTTTAAACACTGTCCAAGCATTAGATACTACTGTTAGTATTAGATACTATTGTTAAAATTGTTCTCTTAAAAAGAATTAGATACTACTGTTAGCATTAGATACTACTGTTAGCATAAGTATGCATCCATTAACCCCACTAAATCAGATAAAAAGACCATTTAAAGAAGGTGACAATTTCTAAGTAAATTTGTGGACCAGATGATGGCTTGGGTGCCTACACAACAGAAAAATTTTCATTGGAAGTAAGCATTCATTCCCTTCCATTCCTAAGTAAATTTAAATATAAATTGATCATTTACTTACAAATGCGCCTCCAAGTTTATCGAGCATCCAATGTTTTGGGGCATTAAGCCTCTTCAAATGTTTCTTCAATCCCCTCGCCTGAGAATTATCAAACAGTTAGGAGAGAACAAATATTATACTACATATGAAGATTGATATTACAAAAATAATGCCACCTCAAGAATTACATCCAACTAAGCTAACAAGTGTAAGGAACCTTTGCACTTTAAGCAATTCATACAAACATTCTTACAATTGACAGCATCAACAGCAATACTACAAAGGCAACAAATTGCACAATAACAGGGGACATTCTTATATCAACCTACTTAACAGAGGACCTGCAAAAGTGCACGTCATTTGAACTATTAGTAAGCATTTCCATAGTAATGATTTTCTAGATACCCTACTTAATCTATCCATTCATTTAACACCCATATTGATTGCAGTCATATTAGACCTCGGGTTCAAGTTAGGTGTTTTTCTAATTCCCAGAGCGATCAGAACCTGTCGAGATTCAAGAGTAACATCACAAAATTCAATGGATTGAGCAATGAATTTTATCGTCATTTCGCTTAGGGTTTAGAATTTTAGATTTTGAATCCGAGCAAGTATGAAGTCTCTAAAAAACATCAGAACATGGAAGACTAATGTAAGTATTAGATGTATCAGAGCTGATTGAAGGACTAGATTGTTAAGCAAATAAAATTTTCTATTAAGTCCAAAATCAAAAAGCACTGAAAAATATCAATTTCTAAAAACTAGAAAAAGACTGAATCAATTTATGACTCATCAATACAAGAAATTGGAATAAAAAATCTCCACAAAATTCATATGGCTACTCTGGGAGGCATTTATATAACAACAATTCCTTGCAGACAATAGAAAAAACATCACCAAAACCGACTCTCACATGGGAATGAGTTTTGGTGGTGTTTTTTCCATTGTCCATTTAGAACCATCGTTTGTTTATATAATGATACCCAAAGTAATCCCTAAAAAAGCTAATCAAAAAGAAGAAAATAAGTTCATTGCAGTAAGCGAACAAACCCGAGCTAATAGATAAGGAATCAACAATCGAAGGAAAAAGTAGACAGTGAGGACTTTAAGTTGGCTGTAAGCTTTTCTTATAGGGGAGAACTAGCCAGGCAAGTCTAACTCCCTAATATCCATCAGGGTTAAGAATGCCTCTTCAAATTCATACAAACATCAAACATCATTTTTCAGTTCAACCTACTTGTAAAAGTTCAAACTGCCAACAATAACTATTAACCTTAACATATTCGGAATCAAAACTTGACAAGTAACAGCAATCAGAATTCAATTCAAAAATTTGAATAACGATTCAAAATCAAATAACAGACTAAATTTGCCATTAGACCCACTACGCCTAAAAAAAATCAGTACAAAATCAAAAATCACATATAGATATCACAGTCAAGAAAGATAACGTTGTAGAACTTCACAAACTTTAATATCAATCTAATCCAGATTCATAAAACTATTTAACTACTACTACAGAAACAATAAATACAAGCATTCTTAGTAACTCATACTTACAGTAAAGAGGAAGAATCTGTATAAAGAGATGATAGAGTATGAGCAAAGAATTGATGATGATGATGAAGAAGAAAGAAGTGAAGAACAATCACCAAATCATAATAAAATTACAACTACCCGTTCTACGGATTAACAAAAGAAGTTGATAATACTATAAAAATCTCAAATTCTTCAAGAACCCTAACCAATAAAAAGTCACCTAGAATCTCCAACAATCTAAAATACAGCGAACCAAATCAACTAAAGCGAATTTGATTTTAGTTTCACCACCAAAATCAGACTTCTTATGAGTTCCTGGAAGGATGTGGTTCCACCACTTTATTTCAATTAGGGATTATTTTTTAAAAAAAAAAAACAGTACCTGAGAGATTCAAGATGAAACAAGGTGGTGGTGATGATTCTTGGGTGCGCGGTGGTGGTGGTGGTGTGCTCTGTATCCTCTGAAAGAGAAGAAAGAATCGATGAAGAGTTGAAAGAAAACAGTTTGTTACTCTGTTTGGTGTAGATTCAGGAATAGAGAATAGAATGGAGCCCGGAGGATTCATTCGATGAAGTAGAGAAAAGAGTAGGCGGGTGGGCGGGTCGGGTCGGGTGAGAGGTGTTATCACCCGCACTCGATCCGCCAGAAGTCGGGTTTCAAGAAATTAACCCGCACCCAACCCGTTCATCGGCGGGCCGGATGCGGGTCGGGTAATTTTGGGCGGGTGCGGGTCGGGTTGGGTCGGGTTTGTGCAGCCCTAGTTAGATTCATTGATTTTAAAACCACCAGAAATCATTACATGATCAAATTTTTCATGCCACTGTTTAGATGTTTGTTTCAAACCATACAAAGATTTTTTCAGTTTACAAACTTTGTTTTCACAACCTTTCACTACAAAGCCCTCAGGTTGGTCCATATAAAATTCTTCATCTAATTCACCATTTAGAAAAGCTGTTTTTATATCCATTTGATCTAAGTTATGAATGGCAGCAATAGCAATTAGTATCCTAATGGAAGTAATTCTCGTAACAGTTGAATAAGTATTAAAGAAATATACACCTTCTATCTGTTTATAGCCTTTAGCTACTAATCTAGCTTTGTATTTTTTCACAGTTCCATCTACCTTACGTTTCCTTTTGAAGATCCATTTACAACCTATGGGTTTACACCCTAGAGGTAAATCTACTATCTCCCAAGTATTATTCTGTATAATGGAATCCATTTCACTAATGGTAGCTTCTTTCCACCATGGAGCTTCAGAAGAAGTCATGGCTTCTCTATAAGTCTGTGGATCAGTCTCAGCTAAGCATGTTATGAAGTCTGGCCCAAAAGATTTTTCAGTTCTAAGTTTTTTACCTCTTCTAGGCTCAAATTCATCTTCCTCTACAGGTAAATTCTAACTAGTAGAAGGGACATCTAGGGGATCAACACATATCATGCGAGATTCAGATTTCAAAGGAAAAACATTTTCAAAGAACACATCATCCCTAGATTCCATAATAGTATTCACACCAATTTCAGATATTTCAGAACTCACAACCATAAATCTATATGCAGTAGTATGTTCAGGATACCCTATGAAGACACAGTCAACAATTTTGGGTCCTATCTTGGTTTTCTTAGGTGGAGGAATGGACACTTTAGCCAAACACCCCCACACTTTAAAGTATGCATAAGAAGGTTGTCTACCTTTCGATAACTCATATGGAGTTTTGTCTGATCCTTTAAAGGGTACTCTGTTCAAGATATAGCAAGCTGAGAGGACGGCCTCCCCCCACAAGTTTGCAGGTAATCCTGAACTAATTAACATGGCATTCATCATCTCCTTAAGGGTTCGGATTTTACGTTCAACCACACCATTAGATTGTGGTGAGTAAGGAGGGGTTACTTCATGTATAATGCCGTGTTCTATGCAAAAATCTCCTATAGGAATTACATATTCACCACCACGGTCAGACCTAACTGTTTTAATGGTAGCACTCATTTGGTTTTCAACTTCTATTTTATATATCTTAAAGGCTTCTAAGGCATCATCCTTACCTTTAAGTAAATATATGTGATAGTACCTCGTACAATCATCTATAAACGTGACAAACCATTTCTTACCACCTCTAGTTTGAACTGATTTCATGTCAACTAGGTCTGAATGAATTAATTCTAAGGGTTTAGAATTTCTTTGAATATTTTTCCTATAAGATTTTTTAGCATATTTTGATTCTACGCATATTTCACATTTATGTTCATTTTCCAAACTAAATTTGGGTATGCATCCTATGCTAGCCAATTTATTCATTGATTTATAGTTTACATGACCAAGTCTACCATGCCAAACATTCAATGACACAAAAACATAATAAGAATCAATTTTATTCATTTCAAGAGAGGTTACATTTAGTTTGTAGAGGCCCTCAGTCTTATAACCCTTTCCTACATAGTCATTAACCTTAGTGACAATAACTTTCCCATATTCAAAAACAAGTTTAAGACCTTATCATATAATACACCACAAGATACAAGATTTTTACAGATGTCCGGAACATGAAGAACTTCATTCAATGTGAGAGTTTTGCCAGAAGTGAGCTTTAGCCCAACTTTTCCTTTTACCGCAACCTGTGCTGCGGATGAGTTACCCATGTAGAGTTTCTCCCCTTCCCCTACCTTCTGATAGGAGGTGAACATATCTTTGTTTCCACATACATGTTTGGTAGCACCAGAGTCTACCCACCAGTCTCTCACATCGGTTACCAAATTGACTTCAGACACCGTACCAGAAAACTCGGTTTTGTTGTTTTCAACCAAATTAGCATTGTTTTTCTTATTATTAAAGTCCTTAAGTTTTCTACAGTGCATTGCCATATGGCCAGGAATTCCGCAAACATAACAGGCACCTTTAATTTTACCAATGCCATATTTGGGTTTCTGAAACATATCTTTCTTGTGATGACTAGGCTTAGGGTTGCGTTTGTTGTTTTCGCCCTTTTCAGTATTGAAGAACTTGTGTTCAATTAAATGAGCCTTGTTGGACATGTCCCTTGCGGAAGATACGTTCTTGTCTTTGGAGCACAATAATTCTTCCACTTGAATCTTCTTACCCAAATCAACCATACTGACTTCACCAGTTTCATGTCTCAATCTTCGTTTGTATTCAGACCAACAAGACATTAATATCTCAATCACAGCAGACACTTGAAACGTTTCATCTACCATCATACCTTCAGCAAGAATTTCATTGATAATACGCTGAAGTTCAAGGAATTGATCAACCACATATTTTTCATTTGACATTTTGTATTCCAGGAACCTGGCTACCAAAAACTTTTTACTTCCATCAGTTTCAGCTTCATATTTTGCTTCTAAAGCAACCCATAAATCAAAAGCAATAAAGTTGTCTTTTGCATTATAAAAATCATACAGTGCATCTTCTAAACAATTCAGAATATGATTTTTAGCCATATAGTTCTGTCTAACCCAATTTTACAACTCCCTTTCATTTCCAGCATCATTTAAAGTCTCATCAAAAGATTTCAGAACTAATTCATCTAACATATGAAAACTCAGAAAGAACAACATCTTGGATTGCCATCTTTTGAAATCTTTGCCACTAAATTTTTCGGGTCTGTCCACATCATTTTTACCCATTGTTATAGAAGAAGTAGATATTGTGTTAAGATTGTTGGATCTATAACAATAGAAAGCACTAAACATAAGTTGTTAAGGTTAATGAAATCTCTGATTGATAGACACACAATGGACAGAGCCACCTGCTCAACAAATTGTCTTTAACACAATAGTTCGTGGGTACTCCTCAAAAATGAGAGATGCTATACCCCCACAACGGAGATGTGTCCAGGATAGAACTGCCCGTTATGACTAGTATAAGTACAATACTAGTCACCCTCAAACGAACTCAACATCAATTTAGATGGAAGGGAAATAAACAAGCAGTGCGCAAAACAAAACAAGAAGAGGGGAAAATAAGACAGGATAGTAGCTGCTTCTGGAGTGAGTTGAAAAGAAGAAATTTGTTTTCTTTTATAGACAGAAGAAGAGAGTAGCTTTAATGGGTGTTGATTGAAAATCAATTCCGTGCATTAAGCACGGACATAAATGTTGAAACGGAATTAAAACGGTCAAAATTTTATTTTCTCTTTAATTCAGCTCAATTCTCGTCGGGTCATACGCCCTCCACATTTAAAACAAGCTTTAATTTAGTTTTAAATTTTTTAAGGAAATAATTTTTGTTCAAAAAGGTAAGTCTTGGTTGGCCGGCAGCCACAGCCGCAAGCGCACCCGAGCCCGATCGTGCGTGCTTCGGTGCGAAGCACCGCGCGTGCGTGAAAAGTATGTTTGCTCCTACTAGCCCATAGCCTTAGTCCTCTCCCAACCACAAAATAGTCTAAACCCTTAAGGGCCCTCCCTTAGATGCAATTTTCTTGGTAATAAGAAGAGGAATCATCTTTAGTTTCTCCAATGTGGGACTAAAGTTTCATTCACAAAAGTGAAAATGAGCTAGTGTTCCTTAGTGCCCCCTTGGTCCTAAAATCCATTCCCACCAAACCCAAAAAAATATTTTAACTTTATTATTGTAGGTGTTATGAAATCAAATATTCATGTGTCACACTAAGCCAAAGCCTAATTTATCTTTTTCTCAAAACACTCAATTACCACCATCTCAATATTTCAATTCTTTTTTTATTTTCCTTTTTCATTGAGTTTTTTTCCTTTTCTTCATCATCAAGATTCAACATTCTTTTCCCTCTATTGTTTTGATCTATCATTGATATTCAACACTATTTTCTTTCTTCTTCCTTCATTGTGATCTTTATAGGTATGTTGTGACGACCATTTTTATGATCCCCACAACCTCCAATTGAAATCAAGAGAAAAAAAAGAGAAACAAAAATGAAATTAACACCAGAGATTTAACGTGGTTCGGCGTTGATGCCTACGTCCACGGGTAATGAAGATTCTGATTTTATTTGAGTATTGATTTACAGAGTTTTGATGTTCTCTCTTTCTCTCACAGACAAAATTTGGGAAAGAAGCACCCCTCCCCTTCCTCTCAGTAAACTTTGGGGAAGAAGAAGACTTCTTTTCTCTCCCAAACCGTCTTGCTCTACAGAAGAAAAATTGGCCAAAAGTCCCCCCTTCTCACACACAAAAATGGTATTTAAATGGGTAAAAAAATGACATTTACCAAAAATGCCCCCTTGCCACATGTCAATAAAGTCCGCCACGTGTCGATGGAGAGCGCCACGTGTCGACGAAGATTCACCTCAGTTCGCCATGTGTCGAAGAAAATACACCACATCTCGCCATGTGTCGATGGAATCCGCCACGTGTCCATATTGATCTTATCTTCAAATGGCCTCAATCCAATTTGGGTACGGGCAAAGGTTGGTACGGGCAAGTGATACGGGCAAGTGCTTCGGTCAAGTGCTTCAGGCAAGCTTGAGTGGTGCGGGAAAGAGCGGAGCTTTGCTTTGCTGCGGGAAATGATAGCTTTATCATGATTTGAGCGGGAATCATCTGATTCAAATGGTGTGAACTATCTTGTATGGCTTGAGCGGGAATGGGCATGATGGTCCTGAACTGAAGCCTAGAAGCTGGGTGCGTACCTGAGTTACTTTGCTTCGGACCTGGGCTCCAGTTGCGGGAATGGGCTGCGAACTGAAGTGTTGCGGACTTGGATTTGTGCGGCTAGGCTTGTCTGACGCTGCTGTTGCTGTGGTTTCAATGTATAAGTGAAATGTTCTGCGGGAGTAATGACTTGAACTTGGACTTCGGACAGGAGCGGAGCTTTGGCTCTTGTGGACAAACACCATTGAATGATTTGAACTTGATTTTGAGCGGGAAATATACTTCACCAGCTAATGATTCAATTAAGCAGTGTTGAAGTGGGAATCGACTTAAGGTGCGGACAAAAATAGCCCCCTTCCCTTGTGTTGTAAGTGCACTTCATTTTTGGTGCTCACAGTATGGATGCAAATTACCTCACCGAGAACTTATAATACATCTGGACACTGGAGTATGGAGAGAGATTATTTTTCGAGTTTAAATTATTACTAAGGAGAGGACAAAGAATGCCAAGCATCACGGCTTGGCATTTTCCGGATGGTTACAATCATCATGTCAAAAATCTTATTCCAAGGGTTATAACTAGAAACACATTCCAATTTATCCTCAATTATAAAGGGATTAGTGTGTATGAAGAAAAAAATTACAATGCTTTTGATCCATATAAGTCGAGCATGAAGGAATATCAGTAAATGATAACCGTGAATCAGAATTTGTGATTATGCTAACGATAGATGGTATAATTAACACACTCAAAATGTACAAATTATTAATCTAAGGCACGATCTTGTCATTCCTTGAAGCCATCTGACCATCAACAAACTACATAGGAGAAAACTTACAAAAGGTATTATAGATTGACATTATAAACAAAATTAAAGAGAAAATATTTTAGTTAAAGTGAAAACAAGCTATGTCAAGCAACACATTTTACTAGAGGTTAGTAAGTTAACCATGAAAGTATCTTTAAAGAATATATTTTATTTACACAAAGAGAAATACCAATTTATAGTTTTAAAATGTTTATTCAAATGTATCTAATACCTTTAGTACTTAAGATTTAATGGGATAAGGGATTTTCTACGTATACCGAAATAATAAAAATATCATTTGGTTTTCTCAACTCCTGCTTAGCAATTTCTAAATTACCAAAAGTACCAAGTGATTGCAACCGCAGATACAACAGTTTAATTTGCTAGTTAGAAATAAAATGAATACATGGATAATAAAGTTCAAATCACGAGAGAACGTAATTCCTATCATGAATTATGTTTGGTGTATATAACTTATTTCAAGTATATTTGGTAATTTAACAAAATATATTAATAGTATGACGAGTGGTGCACGTTTATTTTTTTTACTTTTTTGTTATAGGTTTAGAAAGCAAAGTAAATAAGAAAGCAATTGAAAGTACAGTTGTAAACAGCGGAGAGAGAAATGATCGAGGAATCCTTCCTCATTATTAAACACTGTTTAAAGTAATAAACTCATACATTCGCCATTAATCACATATTATCACCAACAGTAGAATAACAATAAGATTTGTTATCCCCTAAATTCATATTGTCACTGGATATGGAAGCATCCGACTACAAGATTCTACCCGTCTAAGCCACCAAGAATAAACTCTTAAGGTATAACTTAGTCGAATGCTTTAGGTTTTGTGTACTAGGTTGATCCTAGCATCAAACGCATAAACTCGGTATGCTTACTAGTGTTGTTTTTACACAATGTTGCTCCATGATAGACACATTTTTATGTCTAATTTGTCCGTAATTATTTATTTTGTTAGTGCTCGCTTTTATACTTATTGTGTGATTTTATGTGTTTGTCGGTATTTTTGAAAAATAAACATTTGTGAAAAAATGGCTTTAAAAGTGATAAAGGCACCCACCAAATTACTAAAGGCACCCAGTCTAGTTGATAAAGGCACCAATAGCTTGGATAGGGCACCCCTTCTTCATTGTTCAAAAACTCAAAAAAGGGCAGGAAGTTTCTTTACACTGAAGAGTGTATCTGATTTAGGTTGAAATCAATTTTTTGAGGATTTTAAAGAGTTTAAACCTTATCAACATGAAGCAACAGTCATTAGAGGATGAGACACGTAAATTACAAGAGTTTAAAGCCGTGAAACAAGCTGGAAAACCCATGTTTTTGCCAGAAAAGAGTTTCCTTCTCTAACTCGGATTTATATGAATTTGTGTTTGTTTTGGATTGGTTTTTGGGTCCTGATCGATTAAGGATGAGTTTTTATGGTTTGTGGAACCTATAAATAGCAAAGAGGAGGAAGAAAAATCAGGAGGGGAGGCTCGAAAAAAAAACAGGAGAAAAAAAAAGAAAATTGCTACTGCTAGTGAAGAACAGGGAATATACGACGATTTATTCAACTGAACATCAACGTTTATCTTCATCATTGCAACGTTTATCTTCAACTGCAACGGTTTCTTCAACCCATCAGCAACATTTATCTTTGCTTTGCAATATTTATCTCAAGCTCCACTTTAACAGTTAATCTGTAACACCTATAAACGTTACAGATTTCCTGTTTTATTATTTTTAGCTTATTTTCTTCTTCTCAAGCACTTTTGAGCCATGTACCAATCTTTTGATAGTATTTTGAGCATGGTGATCTAAGCCAAATCACTGGGACAATGGAGGAAGCCATATTTCATGAATGAATGGTAACTATTTTTGATTCTTAATGACTTTTGCATTGATTTATGATTTTTCTTAATTAGTTGTGATTTTGATTGATGGTGTATGCTGGGACTTAAGAGATTTTGATGCGCCATGCTTGTGATTTACAATTAATGTTTTAGAAATCTACTTTTGGCAAAGAAACATGGTCAATAAAGAGCTATAATTGTTAAAGAATCATTGTAGAAATCATTCATAAGTGATTTTGGTGGAATCCTGAGTTCCAGTTCTTCCCAATATTATTAAATATTTTACTTATTTTCTAGCTTAAATCAAAATTAGGTCTAAAACGAATCCTCACAAGTCTCAGCGAACGAACAATTTTTACCACTTTTCTAAAACGATCAAGTTTTTTGCGCCGCTGCCGGGGACTTGTTTTTAGATTTGTTTTTAGTTTTTTTTAGGTTAGTTTTTAATTAGATATTTGTTTTTATTTTTATTTGTTCTATTTTATGTTTTTTGGTATTTTTCTTTGCATTACAGATTTTGGATCAAAAAAAAAATGGAGTCAAAGATTATATTGATTGATTAAATACTTGGAGTCAAAGATAAATCGAAAACAACGAAAAAAGAAGACAAGTTTATTTTAATTTTAATTTTTTAATTTTTTAATATTTAGGGTTTTATTTGTTTTTGTTTTTAGAAAATAGTATTAGGAAATCTTTTATTATTTTTGTAACTTTTCTTTTATTTTTGGACTTTGGACTTCATTTTTTTGGGATATTTGGCTACCAAAAACTTCTTACTACCAGCAGTTTCCACTTCATATTTTGCTTCTAAGGCAGCCCATAAGTCAAACGCAGAAAAGTTTTCTTTTGCGTTATAGAAATCATAAAGTGCATCTTCTAAACAGTTCAGAATATGGTTTTTGGCCATATAGTTCTGTCTACTCCAACTTTCTAACTCTCTTTCATTTCCCGCATCATTTAAACTCTCATCAAAAGATTTCAGAACTAATTCATCAAGCATGTGAAAACTCAGAAAGAACAACATCTTGGATTGCCATCTTTTGAAATCTTTGCCATTGAATTTTTGTGGTATGTCTGCATCACTTTTAGCCATTGAAACAAAAGAAATAGATATTGTGTTAAGATTGTTGGTTCTGCAACAATCAAAAGCACTAAACAAAAGAAATGGTTAAGGTTAAGAAATCTCTGAATGATATCACGCAATGGACAGAGCCATCTTCTCAGCAAATTTTCCTTAACACAATAGTCCACAGGTACTCCTCAAGAATGAGAGATGCTATACTCCAACATTGGAGATGTGTCCAGGATAGAACTGTCCGTTATGATTTGTATAAGCACAATACAAATCACCCTCAAACGAACTCAACAGCAAGATAGTAGAAGGGAAATAAACAAGCAATGTGCGCAAAACAAAACAAGAAGAGGGGAAAAGAGCTAGGGATGGTAGCCTGCTCTGGAGTACTTTGAAATGAAGAATTATGTTTTCTTTTATAGGTAAAGATGGAGTAAAATCAGTGAAGTAATAAAAAAAAATATTTAATAAAAAAATTATGTGCGAAATTTAATTTTGAAAGGGTAATAAAACGGTCAAAAATTATTTTTCATTATGACAAGATTTATACTCGCCAGGTCAGACGTCCCCACATTTAAAACATAATTTAATGAAATATATTTTGTTCAAAAAAGGTAAGTCTTGGTTGGCCCGCAGCCTTAGCTACGCCCGCACCTGCAAGCATACTCATTTCCGCAGCAGTAGCCACAGCCACACCCACAACCGCAGCCACAGCCACAGCCGCAGTTGCAGGTCCGCAAGCACGTAAGCCGCAACCGCAACCGTAAGGTGCGTGCTTCGGTGCGAAGCACCGCACATGTGTGAAAAGTATGTTTGCTCTAACTAGTCCATTGCCTTAGTCCTCCCCCAACCACAAAAGCTTCTAAACCCTAAGGGCCCTCCCATAGATGCAATTTTTGTGGTAATAAAGAGAGGATTCATCTTTAGTCTGTCCAATGTGGGACTAAAGGTTCATTCAGAAAAGTGAAAATTAGCTAGTGTTCCTTAGTGACCCATTGGTCCTAAGATCCATTCCTACCAAAACCAATAAATCATTTTAAGTTCATTTTCTCCAATATTTTCATCAGCTGATTTCTGCACCAGTATTAAATCATTCGAAACACATATTATTTATCTTACAAAACCAAACTCATGACAACTTCAAAGTGATGAGGAGAATCAAAAGTAAGATTTGGCAACTAACCATTTCCGAAGAAACGTTCTTCCGGGAGGAGCAGGGCCGTGGGATGTCTGGAAATTTAAAGTATAACGATTAGGATCATTATGCCACTTGAAATAGCTTTCTGAGAGACATAGTTTCGGTGAAAAAAAAGGCAGAGATATCATTCATTTCTATATGACCGTGCGGGAGCACGGTCTAGACGGTGATCTGGGTCCAAAAGCATTTTTCAAACATCGGTTTAAATTTTTCCTAGATATAACTAGTCAATACGACAATAATTATTACATAACAACTAAATTTAGTGTTGACGTATTTCGAACTCAGGTTATTGGTATCATCGCCCAATGATTTTACTATGGATTTTTTATAAATATTACGTTTGTGAAACACTTTAACCACTGCAAAGACCTAGCTACTTGAAGACCAATAAAATAGTTGTCCCTCTAAAATTTTAAAAATTATGAAACTTAGAAAATATGAGTTCTCACACAATTATTCACCTTTAATTTTAAAAAGTACTTAACTAAGCTTGGATTATAATATATTTTCGTAAATTTTAAAATTATTCTGAAGACTACTAATAATAGGCTTGGAACGTATAAAGTTCTATGTAAAAATTAATATTATACAAATATAAAATAAAAAGTATTAGAAATTACTAAACTCAACCATTAATTTAAACATCTTACGATTTTTTTGGTACTTTTGTAATACTTTCAAAAGCAAAGAGCAACATAAAAAAAAAAAGTTAAAATTTTCGGGCATCATTTAGCCGGAAATTTGTACACCGATACTACCTCTCACTATACATATTTATCCGCCAAACAAAAATCTTGGCTCTGTCTCTGTGTTAGTGACAAAACTAAATCTTAGTAAAAAGGTGGATTTGGTAAAAATCTACCTAGACTTAGCTTAATTTTTACGTTTAATATTTTTTTTAAAAAATTAAATAATCCGGTAGAGAAAAGGATTTTTATACTCTAAATGATTAGGTTTGAGCTTTATTTCTAAATTAATTTTTATTGTTTTTTTGTTAATCAAATAGGAAAAGAGTAATAATTTGATTATAGGGGTTCTTATTTATTAAACCTTAAGCTCAAACCTAATCATTTAGAGTGCAGAATAGAGCACAATAAATAGAGGTTAATAGCATTTCCGTTTAGTTTTCCTGGTTTTCATTTCTTTCAATCTTAAAAATATCCTACGTGGTATATTCTTAATGGTGAAGTATCAAAATATCCAACACATAGCAATAGCAAACGATATTTAACATATCATACGTGGCATATTTTTAGTGGTGAAGTGTCAAACTAGGCTACACATACGCAACAGCAAAATTCTGTTTTATCTTCAGTTTCACGAATTTATCCCCAAAATCAATTTCATACCCACAGAGAGAATCATGGCTGCTTCTTCATCTTCTCTAATCCATTTCCCAAATCTCACCCATACACGTGTCAGTCATTCAAGCAGACATCTCTCTCCACAGTACAAACCACAATCATCAGCATCAGCCAGTAGATTGATTCACCAATCTAAACTAACCTCAAGAAGAAATCTGAAAGCAATTGAAAAAGGAAAAGAAGAAAATTCAGCAACAACAAAATTTGAAAACAATGAAGGAGGAGGAGGAGAAGGAGAAGAACTGAAGAAAGAAACACTAGAAGTTGAAGATCAATTGGGTGCAGAAATTAGAGAAGCAATGAAAGTGAAGAAGGAGAAAGAGGATGTGAATTACTGGATGGTGTGATAGAAGAGATAAAAGAAATCGAATGGCCAGTATTTAGTAAAGTGTTAGGAACTACTGGAGTAGTAATAGGTGTTATTGCTGGATCAAGTGTTGTTTTACTTACTGTTAATGCGCTATTAGCTGAATTCTCTGATCAAGTTTTTGCTGGTAGAGGTGTTCAAGATTTCTTTGGTTGAATCCTATCATCTCCTTTTTATTGTCATTCTTCTTCTTGTTATTGGTGTTGTTTCAACAAATACATATTTTCAGTGGTTGGTTCATTCTTTTTGCTGCCATTGTTTTCGAATTCATCAAAAAAAAAGGGGTCCCAGAAAGTGACGCAATCCAGCACTAGCACTCTCTTCATTCTTCCGATGTCCATTATTTCATATTTCTGTCTGCACTTATTTTCCGAATCCTCCCATAAATATTTAGCCCCTAAAAGAATTTGACCTCCTACTATACTTGCACAATTCTCCCATAAACAAGTACTCCTTCCGTCCAATAAAGAAGATACTATCTTTCTTCATTTTAGTATGTGAATATAAACTCGAGTCATAGGATGCACACACTTTCAGTTGCACCCCGCACACTTTCCTACCCAAATAACTTGTGGTTGCGGGTGGTGGTAAACCCGTCTAGCAAGTAGTTGTAGAGCAAGTAGTTGTAGAGCAAGTGGCAATAGAATTAATTTGTTTTATAGATTGTGGTATATAGTTAACCTGGCGTTTTTTAGGGCAACCAAAAATTAATTTGGAACGACTAATAAAATAAAATAAGGTCATTTTGAAATAATCTCAATACGTTTCTTATTCATATATTTTCTATAATGACTAATCTATTCTTGCTTAATTAATGTTAATTTTGATTAATTAGTTAATTAAGTTGGTTTAAGTTAGTGTTAGATGATGAATTTGAGTTTTAGTTTTATAATATAAATAGAGGGTATGTTAGAGAGGAAGAAAAAGAAGAAGAAGAAGAATTTTTGGGAAATCAGATTTTACCTAAATTCAATCACAAACATGGATGAGTATGAGGAAGAAAGTGAGATTGAACATGAAGAACATAATACTGAAGGTTCAAATACGTTTACATACGACGTTTGGGTTATTTGTTGGATGATCCAAATTTTGGTGTGGAAGAAAACCTAGACGATGAATCACATCAAAATGAAGATAATAATGCATCAAACAATCAGATATTGTGTTAAGTAGCTCAAAACCCAATTTGTATGCGTCTTTATGTGATCGGCAACAAAGAAAAATCATTTTTGCATGCATTTAATGCCATGGACGTCCCATAATCGGTAGTTTATGGTACTCCATAAACTACCGATTATACGTTTGTTCTAAAATAATTGAACAATCGGTAGGCTCGTGAAGATTACTTACTACCGATTATACAAAATCCCCAAATTGAATTTTTTTTTGAATTTCTTTTTGCATAATCGGTAGCTTAGGAAAACTTATTGACTACCGGTAGTTTAGGAGAACTTATTATCTACCGATTATGTTAGTCGCCCCAAAACTGAATTTCTCCAAACCTACAAATTTTTTATTTTGCAAACTTTATAATCGGTAGTTAATAACATATAGTTACCTACTGATTGTTTTATAATCGGTAGTGGTGTAACACACTAAACCTCCGATTTTATGTGTATAGGACTTAACTTGATTTCTTCTTATAATCGGTAGTTTAGGAATATATATTATCTACCGATTGTTGATAATCGGTAGCACGGGAATATTATTAACTACCGATTGTTGGTAATCTGTAGTAAGTGAACGTAATTAACTACCGATAATCATTGTCTAACTCATTGCTATTTTACGTAGCTTATTGAATGGGTTAATCCTGTTTCATACGAGGGTCCTGATACTTCCCTACACTATGCAAACAATTTGGTACGCTATCTACCCACTCTTAACTTGTTCTAAGAATGTATGTTACATGGTTAGGCTTATGATATTTGTTTTGTTATATGTGCATTAAGACATTTGGAAGTAAGGCGGAGGCAAAGGAATGACTTATCAACAAGGCTAAAGAGAAGATGTGCGTTGTTGTGAAAGTTGATCGATTTGAAATGATCTGTGAGAGAGGTGGCGAGCGAAATAGTCATATGGGAAAGAATTATAAACACGTAAAGAAGACGGAGAGGATATACCGAGGTAATTCAAAGAAGATTGGATGCCCATTTAAGATTATCTTCCATAAGCCTGAAGGTAAGAAAGGAAAAGTATGGAAAATGTTTAGAGTTGCTAATGGTCATCACAACCACGAAGATCCGGAAAATCTTGTTGGGCACGTAATGGTTGCCAAGTTAAAACCAAAGGAAATGGAGACAGTAAATTCTATGAGGACCGTAATGAAAGCGAGTGCAATCCTATCTAAGATAAAGGCGGACGACCCCAACAACTTGTTTTCGTTGTCTACAATTTATTCGGCGCTAGCAACTATCAGAAGGACGGAATGGGATGGTCGAATGGTTATGCAACAATCAGAGTGGTTAGCCGAGAAACACAATTACACGTTGAGAAAAGAAGAAAGGGATGGTAAGGTGATTCGTATTTTCTTGGCACATCCGAAGATGATCCAATTGGCTCAATGCTTTCATCAAATTTTGTTGATAGATGCTACTTACAAGACAAACAGGTACAACATGTCGTTGTTGAACATTGCTTGCCACACTTCGGACAAATGCACATTTACGGTGGCTTGGGGTTTAATGGATGCTGAGAAAGATGTGAGTTTCATTTGGATGTTGCAAACATTAAGGTCGATTATAATGGCGAGATTCCAAGGGTTATTGTAACGGATAACGATACATCCTTGATGAATGCATAAAGGTAGTGTTTCCGGAAGCCCGGAATTTGCTTTGTAGGTGGCACATTCAATGCAACATCAAATCCAATTGCAGACATCATATCCAAGCTAAAAAACAAAAAAAAGGTACCAAAAGGTCGAAGGAAGAGGATGAACGTATTAGTAAACTAATCGTGGAAAAACGAGAAGAAGAGAAAAGGTTGGACGATGAAAAGTGGGTCGAGGATGGAATTAAGTGGTCTTTATTTCTAAAAGCATGGGATAAGATAGTTTGGTCGATGACGGAGGAAGTTTATGAATACAACATGAAGAACTTTGAGGATGAATGGGGCAAGAACTATCCCAAACCAGTTAAGTAGTGCAAATCACAATGGTTGGACCGCATAAGGATAAGTTTGTGTTTGCATAGACATATGAATATCGGAACTTCAAGAACGAGGCAACAAACATTGCAGAGGGGTCCCATTGCCGATTAAAGAAAATACTAGTCGGTAGCCAAAATGGGGTCGTGTCGGTCCAAGAAGCAATCCATGAGTTCACCGATCGTGACCTCACTAAGATTTATGGTTTAATGGAAAAAAATCGACATAGATTCCCTTTGGCACATTTAAAACATAAAGATCTTCTAAGGGGTATAGTTTACAAAGTTTCTTGGTGGGCAATAAATTTCATGATAAAACAATTGGAGTTGTACAGAGATCACGATGATGAGACTACGGTTTGCAACTGCAAGACGATGATAGGTATTGGACTCCCGTGTCGTCACATATTTGGAAGGTATATTGAAGTGATTGACATTAATGATATTCATCCCTTTTGGAAGCAATTAACTTTCACTCCAAGCACCCCGACGGTTGATGGTGCGTCGTTCGTGAGACAGAAATATTTACACGAATACTCGAGTGTTACTCTACGTCAAATGGGGCACAAAAGCAAATATTGATGCACTATTTATAGGAAGCATTTCACCACTTTCAAAAGGTTTTTCAGGAACCAATAAAAGGAAAGGCGATGGGTAGGCCGAATACCGAAAAGTCGAGGTCAATTCAAATAAAAGAGTTGAAGGAATGGTTATCTAGTCATCGTGGCCTTTTTAGGCATGAACATACTGAAGATGAGTATGAAGATTTGCTGGCTCCAGCGAAAAGGGGTCGTCCAAGGAAGGATCAAGGTGGACCAAGCTCACGACAAGTCAAAGCTAAGGTCTCTACGATTCCTTTCCAACTAAGTCAAACCCAACCTATACACGATGACTATTTGGAACAACTCCTTTTACTCATTATACCATTTGTTTTGTCCACCGACGATGTCGATGGGGATGGCAATTGTGGTTTCCACGTTGCTTTGAAACAAATAGGAGACTTTAGTGACGCGGTTACCGAGAAAATCACCCAATGACAATATTTAAGAAATAAGATGGGTCACACAGTTATTGGAGGATAAAGAATTTTATATTGAAATGATGAGACAAGGAGATAGACATGGCAGAAAACAAGAGTTCAAAGATTTATATACTCGTGTAAAATGCCGAAACGGATTGGAGACAATCGGATCCAGGTATTAGATGATAATGCTGATATGTGGGTATCTTTTAGCGGATGTATTGAACTGCGTGGTACATTTTTTCTGTCCTCCTTCATCAGGATTTAATGTCACATTTACACCCACAAGGACGGTGTGTGATGAGTCGGTCAAGGATAGACGAATCATTATGACTTTTGTTAATGGAAATCATTTTATCGGTTTAAGTTTAACAGATGATTGTCCATTACCTCCATTTAGTAGGTGGTCGGATTATTTCCCAACTAACCATTGTAAGGAGTGGTTAAAGCAATACGAGTCCAACATGAAGCGTTGGGATCGTTTAACAAGCTCAGTAAAGGACGTAATTGATTTGAACTAGGATGGTGAATAGTTGATTTTGAATATATATTTTGAACATAAATGTATACACAAATATTAATGCAGTGTTTTGTGATCGTTAACAAAAAAAATTCATTTTTTGCATGCATTTAATTCCATGAACGTATCACAATCGACAAATAATGAAGTAATATATCAACCGATTCCACCGTAATCGGTAGTTTAATTTTTTAAAAACTACCGATTATAAAAGTTGCCCCAAATTGCAACATACTGAACACTCATAATCGGTAGTTTAAATTTTTTTTAACTACCGATTATAAAAGTTGCCCCAAATTCCAACATACTGAACACTCATAATCGGTAGTTTTAATTTTTTTTTAAACTACCGATTATGAAAGTAGTCCCAAATTGGAAATCGTAAAAATTTTCAAATTTGCAACATTTTGAACACTCATAATCAGTAGTTTAATTTTTTTTTTTAACTACCGATTATGATAGTTGCACCAAGTTAGTGAAAGGTTATTTAAGTATTTTTACATACCACTAGGTTATCCCATAGCCACATCTATAAGATGGATTTAAAAAAGTCATCCCTAAATAATTTTTGATCGCCCTCAAAAACACCAGGTTAACTAAGTGTTGATGCATTGCCGCGTGATTAAAATTGGACAGCAGCAGTAGCACATTCCAAGGCCAAAAGATGGACCGACGCCCTCCGGCAAATGCATTGGTAATTGGAGAGGAGTGCCAGTGCCAGTGAATACACACATCCGTCAATTCCTATCCCAACAAAACCCTAAAAAAGCCTAATAGTACCTACATGTCCTTCCATTTCCTCTTCTGGCACTCAATATATAGGGGAGGAGCAGCATCCAAGACCATGTGAGTAAACTCATCAAAAATCTCTTCTTTCTAATGGCTCGGACGAAGCGTCCTAACCCCTTTCTCGAACATCCACCAAGTGCTTCTTCAACATCTGAAGAAGAAGCTGAGAAGGAAGGAGGAGGAGGAGCTGAAGATGAGTCTGATTCTGATGATGTACTGAAGAAATTTCACGAAGATGTGGCTGATTTTGATTCTGCTGCTGCTGATGACTTTGTTGAACACCCAAAAAGGCCTAAATCTAAACCTAATGTCGAAGCACCAAAGCCAAAAAAATTAAAGATAGAAAAGGTATGGAGTGATGAGGATGAAATTGTGGTTTTGGAAGGCTTGAGGGAATGGAAAAACCAAGGTAAGACTTGGAATGAGGAAAAAGGTTGGATCCCTATTGATGCTCTTGGTGAATTTCTTGATGGTATTAAAGAATCATTGCATTTCTCTCCTGAGAAGAAGGTTCAATTGTATCCAAAAATTCAAAGACTGAAGAAAAGATATTTTACTGCCATGAGGAACAAGAATGATGATGATGAAGATCCTGTTTTTCAGAAACCTCATGATTGTAGAGCGTATTTGATTATGAAAGATATTTGGGGTGATGTTTACACAAAAATGAAGGAGAAGGAAAAGATTGTGAATGCTGCTGGTGGTGATAGTGTGGATGTTGATGATGGTAATGGTAATAAGAATGTGAAAGCTAAATGGGGGGAGATACTTGCTAACTTGTCTATGTCGGATAACTTACCTAAGTTAGGAATTGAAGAGTATTTTTCAAAGGAGGGTTTGAAATTGATTGGCGATTCCAACGTCAAGAAGTTTGAGAAAAATTGGAAGAAATTGCATGCGGAGGAGCTTGATATATATTTGAACCGTATCAAATTGCTTCGAGAGATGATAGAGGCTGTTTTAGGAGCTTTCAAGTCGTCAAAGGATTAACTTTTGCAAGGTAATCGGTAATGGGGATGATTAATAGATACCTAGTGTATATGCAGTTAGTGCCGGGTAGTGGCTTTCTTTTGCTATGAATACAATTTGCCAGTTAATCAGATGTTTAGGTTTTGAAATCAGTATGAAATGTTTGATTGTCTTCTTTTTTTGGAATAGTTTGAGATCCACTGGCAACGATTGGTCTTAAACTTTTAAGTACTTTTATTATAATTAGTAATTCGATTCGAAATTGATATTCCTTAGACCCGACTCAAAATAAAATCTGGTATTAATTGGTATGCAGTAAGGATGGTATGCGTAAACTAGTAAAGACAGTATCTTTGTTGATTCTATGATGATTGTTGTCAAATATGACTAGCAATTTCCAAATTTTTGTAATTCATTGAATTGAAAACTGTCTAATTGTTCCAACTGTATAACAAAGACACTTTCATGATCGCATTTGCCATGTTTGAGATTTTTCAGATTGGCAGAGCCAAAACTTGGGTTGGGTGTAACCATGATAACTTTGTATGTATCTGTTTAATCTTGTGTATAGAGCTTGTTATGGGTATCATCTTCAAAGCAACATTTGTTTTCATGGGCAATGCTGCGGATGCAGGGGAAGATGAAAATGTTTGTCATCTTCACCTTTTCTAATGGAATTTCTTGTTTTTGGTTTTGGTTATGTTGATTTGTTGGGCTGGATGTGATTTATATAGTTATAGGAACTTGAAATTACTTTTGATTTAGATCTCTATTGGATAATTAGGTTTGTGGTACACAACTAGGTATTAAGCTGAGCATTGTCATTTTGGAATATAGATTTTCAATCTAGAAAAAAAGTTTGTTTTCCTATTTCGGTTTTATTCAATGAGGAAAAAGATGGAGATAATTTGATAGAATAGACAATTACTATTGCTCTGCATAACAATCTAAAGTTGTAGCGATGGATGGCTTTCGCACCTATATATACTGAATTAGGAGAAGGATGAGTGCTCATAAAAGATTTTTGTGAAACATATGGTGGATTTGCTCCAGATATCTAGTGTGAGAGGTTTGTTTTTTTTGTGTGGTCAGAATTTATATGTGTAATGATGGCTAAGATGATGTTGGATGCTCATGTCACTAGGAGCTGCGGTTTCGTGGAATATGCAGGAATAGAGACCAAAGCATTCTCATGGGTCGAAGACATGTGTAAACATAACTCTTCTAACCAAATATTTAGATACATATATTGTCTCTCACCAGTCTCTACATGTTTTTGGTCAATCTTACGATGTTAAGGACCAGCTGATTACAGTTTTAGTGAGTATTAAGCTCAATGTTAACTTGTGTGCTTAAAAAGATGTCCTACTACACATTAAACGTATGAGCATTGTGCCACACTGGCTATAAGGTTTCTGTGTAACAACATCTACTTTGATGTCGCGTCAGGAGATCTCCATTTTGTATTCATGTTTTATAGAACTTACACTGCAAACCACCCTCAAAATTTTAATCTGGATATTGACACTTGGGTTGCTTCCAAGAGAATAAACTTTGCTGATAAGTTGTTCAAGAGTCTGGTAAAATTTTGCCAACTCGTGTTGTATTTCTTTACACGTTACAGTTATCACCACTATGTTCCAGCTTGGACACATCCAATTGAAGTGGCGTCTATTGGTATTTTCTCACTGGTAAGGTTTAGTTCGTCCTTTTTCTATTCTACGACTATGATGGTGTGTTTTATGCCCCCTTTTTTCATGCATCAGGTATACGTGTAGATGTTAGTGCTAAAAAAACCCTGGGAAGGTTCAGGCCTCCAGAAGGGGTCTGACTGAGTTGATTTTAGAGCAGTACTACAAGGTAGGTCAAATCCTACTTGCATGTTGCCGTCTTTTTTCTGCATATGTACTACACAGAACTTTGGGGCTGAAGCTTGGTTGTTGTTGTACTACACAAAAGTTGATGCAAACTATCTTGCTGGCTGTTTCTTGTTAGTTATAGACAAGGGAACCTTCAACGTTTAGTCCCTTGTAAAGAGCCAGCTGGGTGATGGGATTCATGCCATGCCGTATTTCTCATGTCCAACTTGCTATAGAAACTGGGTAAGATCATCATAAACTTGATGCACACTTCTAAGATCCTTTGGAATGACCTCTCAAACATAAAAGCTTCCAACCTGTCTCATGTCTCTAGCCATCTGTCTCCAATATTTTTGGTTTTGGTGTTTGTTAATGTGCATATTAGACCGTTAGTGTAGGCCAGAAGTTGCCAGGGTCTTCGATAAACGGCAGATGTGATTCTGGTTCTGTGTTTGTCTTACCAACTCAATTGGTGCTTGTAGTAGTTCCCTAATGCATTTGTTACTTTTTATTGTCCTTTTCCAGATCCGGAAGATATGAATGGAGCTTAAGAAGTTTTTCTTTGGCCGACTTGTTATCCAAGAAGCATGTCTAGTGTTGCTTCTGGCAATGCTTGGGATGGGGTATGTTAGGCTTATTGTGGGATCAATTCTGTGAATGACATGTACGTTCTAATGTTGCTGATCTTTTTTCTTTTCTTTTTTGAAGCATGTCTAATACTCTAGTGTTACTGATGTTAGGCTTGTAATTTCTTACTTCTTCTTGGGCTTTCTCCATGGTACCAAAAAAATTTACATTCGAGTTATAAGCATCAATATGGACCGTTAAGGTTGTGGGATCTAAAGGCTCGCGTATCCCTTTATTTTCTAATAATATACCTCTTGTTATAATTAAATCATACCATATAGCCTGGTTGATATATATCTAACATTCACTTTATGCTAGTTATTTAGACTAGAAAGAATATTACAACGACAACTATCGGCAAAAGGAGAAAAGAAAAAGCTGAAATAAGTGACCCTTAGTAAGAAGAGTCTTTTATTACTTTTTGTTTCTGTTTTTCACACTCACAAAGTACCCGATATGGGTATCTATTATGAGCAATGGTAAGAAGTGATATGTCATCACTTCATATTACCAATACATAACAGTCCAATTCCTTTGTCATGTCCATTTTTTTTTAATAGTGGATCCCATTTTCATACAATGTATTCACAGGTAGGACTGTATAAGGTACAATTCGATTAAGTTTTCATGAGATTCGATTTTATGAAACCGTCCTACATCATTTAACAATATCTCAATTCGGTTTTAAACCACCGGTTTTGGAAAACCGATAATTCTGTCAATTCCAAGTAACCGATAATGTAAGTTATAAAAAAAATCATATTACATTAAAAGTTGCTTTATTAATAACAAAATACATTCTTTAACTATATGAAAACCATGCCAACAAAACCAAAAACATTAAAATTCAAGAATTAATGAAAAAAATAGATATGGGCAAAATGAGTTGTCTAGATTAAATATGAGAGATTATAGCAACCGTTATAAATTAACGGTTTTATCAACGGTGTATCGGTTCGGTTTTGCATTAAACCAAAACCAAAACCATTAAGAGTGGTTTATACATTTTAAAAATTATCGCACACCATTACATAAATATTTCGGTACGGTTTAGCAGTTTAATCGGAACCATGTACAACCCTATTCACAGTAAGATCAGGTATTTTACAACACTTTTCCTTGAATGACTACCATTCTAAGTATGTTGCCTTGTTAAAATCTTGGTGATAAAATTCAATGAGAAAAACACGGAGAATGAAAAAGAGTAAAACAAAAATATCTTAGGACACTGTTGGACACACATATATTGTCTCGTTAAAACCTTGAAAAGGAAAATCTGGTGGGACAAAACCTTGATAAGGGAAAAAAGTACATCGCATGATAGTCCATAACTCTCCCTAAACAAAATCCCCATCAATTTTTCTGCTTGTATAGGTGGCGCAATCCGATTCCATAAACCAGCTTCTGGAATACCTTTGTCGGTAATGACTTGATGAACAAATCAATATTATTCTCACAGGATTGTACCTTCTGGATATTAATCTCGTTGTTCTTATGGAGGTAATGAGAATAAAATAATTGCAGAGAAGTATGCTTCGTTCTATCACCTTTGATATAACGCTCTTTAATTTGTGTTATGCAAGTTGAGTTGTCTTCATAAATTATTGTTGGCGTGCTGGTAGTGGATGGTACACCACAAGATCTTCTAATATGATCGACTAATGGTCACGTCTACACACATTGTTGCTTCATGTAGAGTGATTATTTCAGATTGATTTGAAGAGGTAGCTAGCATGTCTGCTTACAAGATCACCATGAAATTGCAGTACCGCCGCTAGTAAAGACATATCCTGTATGAGCAACTGTTTTATGTGGATCTCAAATATAGGCAACATATGTGTAACCCTCATTTTTCAAGCATCCTTTTGAGTATTTCGAGTAGAACAACCCCATATCTGTGGTGTCGTGAAGGTAACGGAAAATGTGCTTTACTCCATCCCAATGTCTCTTTGTTGGTGCTGAACTGTACCTGTCTAACAGATTTACTGAGAAAGAAATATCAGGTTTAGTATATTGAGCTAAATAAAATAACACACTGATGATACTCAAATATGGCAATTCTTGACCAAGGAGAAATTCACCATTCTCTTTAGGACGAAATGCATCTCTTTTAGGATCAAAAGATCTTACAACCATCATGGTTCTAAGCGCATATGATTTTTCCATATTAAAATGTTTGAGAAGTTTATCTGTATACGCCGGCTGATGGGGAAAAAATACCGCCCTCATAATGCTCGAGTTGCAGACCAAGACAAAACTTTGTTTTACCAAGATCTTTCATCCTGAACTCCTTATTTAAGCATTTTTGTGCTTTGGAGAGCTCTTCAAGAATTCCAATAAGAATTATATCATCTGCATATCCAACAATTACAACAAATCTAGTGTTTTCCTTTTTAATGAAAATGCATAGGCATATAAGATTATTTACATATCCTTAACTTAACAAGTGTTCACCTGGACGATTGTACCACATTCGCCCAGATTGTTTCAAACCATTCAAGGATCGATTTAGTTTTATTGAATACATATGACATGGTTTATTTTCTGATAACTGAAAACCTTATGGGATTTTCATATAGATATTTGTATCCAGTTTTCCATACAGATACGTAGTAACCACATCCATTAGATGTATGCCGAGTCCTTTAGGGACTACAACACTAATCAAACATCGAAAGGTAATTGAATATATTACAGGAGAATATGTTTCCTTGTAATCAACCCATGGTTTTTGCGAGAAAATTTGTGCCACTAGTATCGTCGTATAACGAAGGGCTTTCATTTTTCTCATTTTGCTTGCCTACAAACACCCAACTGCAGCCAACGGGGCTCATATTATTTGGTGTTCGGACTGCAATACTAAAATATTACGCTTAGCGAGATAATGTATTACGCTTGAATTGCCCTTTTCTTTTCTAACCAATCATTTCTTTAACGACATTCCTTTATAGGGTGTGGTTCAATACGATCATCATCCAAGGCAATGTTTGTAGATATTGTAAATTAAAATATTTCATCAACAATCATTGTATTTTGATCCCCAACTTCTATATTGAATACATAATTTATAGAGGATTCCTCATTTTGAGATTCCATTGTCTATGTGGAGACATTCTCCTCGCTATGAGATCTATTTTTCGAGAGTTTGAATCTTCCTGTAATAGTCTCCTCAAGAGCATAATTAGTCGATGATTGATATTGCTTTTTCGTCTTTCGAGTAACATACACCTTTTAACCAACTGGTTGTCCACGCTTACGACGTGCTTCAGACGACTCATGTGCTACCACATCCATGGATTGTCACATAAGAGTATCAATACGTGATGGAATATTTTTAGCTGGTACATCTACTTTCGTTATTATTGACGTATCTGTAAATGCATCGGGAATTTGATTTGCAATATTCTGAAGATGTAAAATCTTCTGCACCTCAGTATCACACTGACTTGTGCGCATATCAAGATGAGATAGCTCTGGTGTATACCAGGATAATTCACGCCGTTGTTTAGGCGGTGACTTTCCTCCCCCTAACGGCGGGAAGACTGTCTCATCAAAATTACAATATACAAATCTTTCCTTAAAAAACATCCCATGTGGTTCAAGATATCGAATTATATAAGATGAGTCAAAACCAACATATATGTTAAGTCGACATTGTGGCCCAAACTTGGTGCGTTATGGTGGCGTTATAGGAACATAAACAACACAACAAAAACACGCAAATAAGATATATCCGGTGGATGACCTAGCATATATTATAAAAGGTAATACTGATTATTTACATAAGGTCGGTAACTTACCAATGCAGCAGCGTGCAGAATAGCATGTCCACAAGCAGAAACAGAGAACTGAGTTTCATAAGCATAGGTCGGGAAACGAGATGTAAGTGTTTAAGGAATGATTCTCTTAAACCATTATGTTTATGCACATGAACAACAAAATGCTCAACATCAATGCCTAACGACATATAATATGCATCAAATGACCGTGAAGAAAACTCTGGTGCACCGTCAAGCCAAATAGACTTGATAAAATAATTAGAAAAATAAGCATGTAATCTAATAATTTGGGCAAGAAGTCGAGCAAATGTTAAATTACGTATCGAAAGTAAACGAACATGTGACTATCTATAAGAACCATCGATTATAGTCATAAAATACTGAAAGGGTCCACTATATGGATGTATGGGGCAACATATATCACCTTGTATTATTTTCAAGAAAGCAGGTCAATCCACTTAAAACGATCATATCTCTCCCTGAGAGTATTCTATAATTTTTTAGGGTCTCTACAGTTCATAAACTCGTCTTTTACGGTTGTGGAGAGATGACGATGCAAGTAAGTTACAACATTGGCGCGTTTGTTTGACTCACTATCTCCGCCGTTAATTGTATGACCAAGGATTTTTGCTTCCAGGTGCATCTCAGCATCAATCTCCCATGAAAGATAGTTTTCACCGATAGTTTCAAGTGTTTCAAAAGCAAGATTAATTAAATTCGGCGACATGTCAATGAAATATAACAGATAATATTAAACATATCCTTTAAACGTCAAAATGAAGCTTGAAATGATCAAAGCGGACGATCACTTCTTTAACCTGATTAAACCTTGTCCTCCTTGTAATTTGTTTATAACTATATACAATACGTTAAACTATTTGTGTTGATAACGTGTTATAATTAAATCGTACCCTATAGCTTGATTGGTATATATCTAACTTTTACTTTATGCTATCAATCAAACTATCACTTTATGCTAGTTGTTTATACTAGTGAGAATATTACTATAACAACTATCAACAAGAGAAAGAGGAAATAAAAAGCTTAAATAAGTGACCCCAAGTAAAAGGAAGCTTTTATTGCTTTTTAAATCTGTTTTTTACAATTACAAAGTACCCGAGATGGTGTTTATAATAATGGAATATTACCAGTACATAATATGTCCAATTCATTTATGTCATATTCATATCTTTATAGTCGGTCCCTAGATTCCCTACAATTCGGACATTCACAATAAAACCAAGTAACTTACAACACTCTCCCTTGAAGATATAAATAGAGTTTCAGAAATGAGAAGTTAGAGAATCCACAATCATGGAGTAAAACCATGGACAAATTTGGTCCAATCAATCACAGTCGAGTGGATTAAAACTATATTTGGTCTGGTTTTCTAGGATTTGAGACAAAAAATAGTCTGAAACCCTGACCAAAACTAAATATGATTGAGCGCACGTATTGTGTGCGTTTCATAGTAGGCGGGTGTATAATTAGCGTCTCGTTCCAGGCGCAAATTTAAGCATTTGTTTGATGGTAGAACGCAGAATAATGCCCACATGTGCTGGGTGCTTATTGTACGTCCTCCCCACCAAATGTCAGACATGGATTATACTTACGTCTGAGGTGGAGCGTAAGTATAACGTCCACCCAATCCAACTACACTAACTATCAGGCGAGAGTATAATGTCCGCCCCACCATCAGGAGGGAGTATAATGTTCGCCCACCATCAAGTATAAGTATAATGTGCGCTCAACACCGAACGTTGTTTATATGTGCGTCTGACTAAAATTTAGTTTTCTCCCCTCACTACAAGAAAACTTGGCTTTAACAACCACTTTTTTTACCAATATCAGTTGGTGGAACCCCTTTGGAAGCCGTTTCTGGAAACTAAAAACATCTCTGGTTGCGAGAAACCTCTAGCCACCAGTTTTCAGCAAAAATAGTGGGAGAAGGTCTTTAACAAAAATGCTTCAACAACCAGGATATCATACATGCAGCTATCAGCTTTTACCTACCGAGATTTGGAACTGAAAAGTACACTAGAAGCCATATTTTTTGGTCACTTGTCTTAGCCACAAAAACTGTCTTTTGGTAGACACCTATACCGACCATCAGATTGTTAGCGTTGCCAGTAGCTTTCAACCACTAGGATATGGCAGCTACATAATACACCAGAAGTTAAACGCTTCTAGCCACTAACTTAACTACCAAAAAAGATTGTCGGTAGAAAAGTATACCAATTATCAAATCGAAGGGTTAACTAGTAGGCTTTAACCTCCACAATTTGGTAACTATAAAGTATATTAGAAGTTAAATACTTCTAGCAACTATGGTTAGCCACCAAATTAACTTGTTGATAAACATTAATTCCAACCATCAAATCTTTGGAGTGGTTAGTAATTTTCAGCCACCATGATTTGGCAATTACAAGGTTTGATAGTTTTTTATGAGTAGTTTCGTCTAGATATAGGTTTGGGGGTTCTTATAGCTATCTTTTCTAATGTCCATGTTAAAGGAAAGCCATTAATTAATGTTCTAATCTGAATTGAGTCTCAAGAAAGCGTTTATTCTTCTGTAAACGAAACAATTCTTTACGAATTTATTGACATAACGTCTCCAATCCAATTTTATTTGTTTTAATATATTTTTTGTCGATACTGATTTGGGGTAATAACATATAATTGGTTTTAATGCAACACCGTATTTTAAAAAAAAATAGGGTTTTTTTACATTAACTTCCCTGGATAATGTGTTAATTTGCATTGCATCCCCTATTAATTTATAATTGGTAACCTCCCTTCCGTTAACTTTACCGTGAACACCCAGTTAAATGACCACCTGCAACAACGCGTGTGTAAAATTACAATAAAATTTAAAATACTACTCTTAAATTTCCATAAATACCCCTTAACACAAAAAAAACATGTAATAATACCTATACTCTAATCTGATGGTCTCGATCAAACATGTTAAATGAACCAAAATAAACATCATTTTCTTCATCGCATAAATCCTAATTGACAGAGGTTTCAGAGTTAGAACACCAAATTAGGTCAAAATTTTGAAGTGTATTATTTTCCATAAGTATTAGATGCGACGCAAGATAAGATTTTAAGAGTTCAATTTTGTACTCAAAATCCGAGTAACTAGCACCATTATCATACTAATTAAAAGGCAGAGCTTTATTTGCATGATTATAAAGCAAAATATGCTTTCTACCACAATTTGGGTGAAAACCCGTAGGTATTTCCGATTAGAGTGAAAACCCAATAGCAACAACCAATCACTAGGCCCACTACTAGATCTCTTCTTCTTCTATTATGTCTCTCTCTCTCCCCATCCTCCATTAACACTGCTAGGAATATTTAGTTTTTCAAATATTAAACTAAACAAATATTCATCTACATTCAGATTTGTGCCTTGCAGTGCAGAACACCAATCCCTCTGTTATTTTTTTTAATAACTACCTTCACTTTGTTCTTTAACAGTAGAATGGTCGATGAATTTAGTGCCATTAATATGCTTATAACAAAGATGATCTTTAATTTGAACGATAAAAGATATTTGTTTGATGGTTCTTAATTTGCCGACAACAAGAATAGAAGACTAACCGATTTAATTAAATTGGGCATATCAAAAAAAAAAATTTGAAGCATGGAAGCTTGAAGTTGTCAAAGAAGTTAACCGACAAACAAGGTTAACCTATTTTTAATCGATTTTATGTTAAAGGGTAGTTTTTGTTCAATAATTTTTAATCTTAAGTTTACACATACATGTATTGTGCGTGGCCATTTAACTGGGTGTTCACGATTGAGTTAACATAAGGGAGGTTTCACCTATTATAAATTAATAGGGGAAGTAATTCAAATTAGCACATTATCTAGGGGAGGCAATCATGAATTCATTCGCTCTTTGGATATGTTTAGAGATCGATTTACTTAAGTTGTTTCGACTACAAATTCATGTGTCCCGTAATTCGTTTGATTTTATTGGATAACCTTAATTGGAGATTTCCACAAATTGATGCCAAGTCAAACTAATGCGATTTTAAAATCTATTTGATCACTACAAAGAAAAACCGATCAAGTGCTATTTGACTGATGACAATGGATAATATGGTCATCCTCGGTTGCCAAGAAAAAATCATTTGATTCTAGATTCTCATTAAATATGTTTTTGGCTTAGTGTTGCATATGTTCTTGTCTACTACCTATAAGAGTGCTAAAAGAAGAAGTAGAATGATTAAGGATTTATGGCTTGTTACAATTCTTATGGTTAAATCTGAATTATGGAAATATCGTAATAGCTTTGTTTATGCGAAAAAAAAGCCAAATTAGTTTTTTTGAAGAAGATGATTTTTCATCTTATTCATGAATATTCAAGGCGTTTCAAGGTTACATGAATAATCCTAGTGAGGATTTGAGATTTTTGAACTATTTTAGAGTGAGTTATAGAAAAGTCAGAGTTAGATAGCCAATTGAATGTCATTGGAGGCCACGGAACAAGGCGAGCTTTTACTTTATTGTGACGGTGCAGTAAGGGGGACCCCCGAGTGGATGGAACCGGTATTGTGGCAAGGGATTCTACTTGCTCGGTGATTGGGCTTTATGTATTGGACTAGGAACAACTACCAATTACTTGGCGGTGTTGTATGGGATTATGTAAGTATGGAGTATGCTTTAAAACGAGATTTAATCACATTTTTTTAGTCAGATTCAAAAGTGCTATTTTTTAGCTTTGTCTAGTTCGAATGTACCTTGGTTTGCTAGGCAGCTGGTATGCTATAAGAAGAAGTTATGCTGCTGTTCGTTTTGAACATATATATAGAGAGGCGAATTTTGCAGCGGATGTAATGGCTAATAAAGGGTGTTTATTTTCTAGTGGTCTTAGCTACTGTCTATTCTAACCTCAACACCCTTTACTGATAGTTCTAACACCGCAAGCACATAGGAGACTTGCCCCTTTTTTATTAGACCTTCGATTGAAGTTTTTGTCCTCTTTTAGCGACGTGGATATATTCTGCTCACTTGAGAGACTCAATAGACCTGAAAAGTGGTCAAGGTTTAAGTTTTGATGAGAGACCAGAGTTTCCAATTTTTATAGAATATCCGAATAACTTTTATTTTGAATTTAAATAGTTTATAAGATTTTAGTGTCTTTTAACTTATTTTTTTGTAAACTTTTCGTAAATATTACTATTCTTTATACAATTTTTGACTTATAAAAAAATCATTAAATATTTATAGATTTATCATATTTACACCAACATACTTTTGTCGTTAACGAAACCAATCATATTAAGAAAGTATCTAATAAATCTCCATCGTTGGATCGACGGATCTGCACCGTTGGATGATACAATTAGCACCCCCTGGAAATCTTGTTCCCATCCCAACATTTGTTCCCATTGATTCAAAACAAAAACATGTACAAAGTATTACATAAACAAAAACTTGTCATACGGATCGATGAAATATCCCAAATTCAATTTTTACTGTACCCCACACCCTAACCCTAAACCTTTTCCCTTCATTTCATTTTCTTCCCATCCTTCTTTCCACTCTTTCTTCCTCTCTCAATGGCGATTCATTCTTCTCCTTCTTCATTCAAGGAGCCACAGATAAAAACAAAGAAAATTTTTTCTTAGATACATTTTCTTAATCTACAACAAATCATGACGAGCAACAAGCGAAAGCTAAATCCTTCAATCCCCGTATCTATATCATTTTAGAGCTAAAAATCAAATGTGTTGATAGAGTAATTCTTTTTCCAGAAGATGGTTATTCTGGTGTTGAAGTTATCAGATCTACTCATACACAAAATGTTATTGGTATTAACAAACCAAACCAAACCCCTAACTTGTTAGATGTTTCTGATTATATTTATTTCGGTTTAGATCTGATTATGCTTTGATTATCTTATGGTTTTTGGATGTGTAGGTGTGAAGGGGGGAAGGGTTAGAGTTTGACTTCTTTAGTCCAGAAGAGGTTTAAGTTTACTGACAACAATGTTGAACTTTATGCTGCAAAAGTTAACAAAGTGGTTTATGTGATGCTCTAGCTGAGTCCCTCAGATATAACCTTCATACAGGTATTGTCATCCGTAGGTGAGTATTTTATATATTTACTGATTTCTCAATTTACATGCTAATTTGATTATAATTTAACTACTGTGTTTTTCACATCAATGTGGTTTGTATGATTGGATTTTCAGTGTATGTTGGTAAGATGCTTGTGCACAATTAAGCTGATGCTCTGGAAAAATAATGTGGGAAGCATGGTACTGTGTAACTCTGTTAGAATTATCCTGCACAGTTGGGAATGTCTTGGACTACTAGAAAGAGGAAGTGTATCACGAGGCCGATATTTTTTGAAATCACCTCAATCACGTTTTGTTGGGGGATGTAAAGATACAAATAATGAAAACTGCTAAACTTTGAGCCGTGCCCAAATTCTTATTAACCATCCAAAGATCTTCTGAGCAATTTGTTTCTTACAACTAGTAGTATTTTTCATTTTACAATATCACGAGTTTTTATATATGTCTAGGAAATTCCTTTGATTCTGAAATTGTTCACTTTCTATCATCAATTCCAAAGTGCCAATCACAGAAGATAAATTTTTGTTATTATATAAGTATGAACTTCATTGTGCTTGATGGTCTTAATTTTGTATACTTATCTTTAGTTGATATCAGAAAGTAGAATCTACTACTGTTGTACATGTTTATAGACACATTACAGCTTTTCGTCTTTGAAATATGGACTTATTACTTTCTGTTCAGTTATTAGGGCAAGCATGCCAAAGTTGGAATTGGATGCAACATTTGAGCATAAGAATGACATAACAAGAGCTGTTGAATAAGAGCTTGCAAAGGTATATTTATGAATTATTATGAGTTGTATTTCTTTGTCAGCAATCAAGAAATGCGTATTGTGCCTAAATTGTGTTATGATTATTGTGGTATTACAGGACATGTCAAATTATGGTTATGACATGTTCAAACTATTATTGTTTATATTGATCTAGATGCGCATGTGAAGAGGCAATGGACGAGATAAATACAGGTAATACTTGATTTTTGATTTGACATTTCAAATTTTTAATGGGTGAACATCTGACCGTGGCAAGTTTCGTGGTCTTGACATGTTTTTATGTTAGAATGTGATTGATATGTAACGTTGCAGTCACCATCCTAACGTTTAGCTCTATCTCTTGCTGTAATTTGAAAGACCACAGTGCCTTCATATGATCTCCATTTTGTTAAAAAATTACAAAAAGCCGCAACAAAGTGAAAATACGAGGAGATTACACTGGTCTTGTGGCTTTAAACATTTTATATTCTTATATCTATATATACCAACCAACTGTCCATGCTTTTCTATTCTAAATACTACTTAGTAAATCTAAGAGATTTGAATCATTCCTTTGAACTCATCTCTTAATTAGTTAAGGTTTTCAATAGCCAACTGTGTGCATGATTTCCATCAACCACTGTATTAACGAGAAAAAAGATGAGGATGATTGTCTGCGGACAAGTGGTATAGTGATACCAATCCTCTAGTAGTTCTGAGTTTGTTTAGTTTTGATGTTCTTGGCAGTAGTGGTTTTTTTCCTGATTTTTTATTGATTTTTTGATGATTTTGCAGACGTGGTTTCTCTGGTTTAGTTCATCATGGTGCTGCTGATGTAAAAGAAGGGAATGTTGTCCTCAAGAAGTTGGACCTTGAACTGGTACTATTAACTAACTCAGGTTATGATATTCTATGTGTTTATTTGCTTATGAGATGGTTCAATCAGAGTGTTACTTGGGTGACCAAGTAATAACCTTAATCTTATTCAAATATCTGTAAAATACTCATTGGATACAACCACCATTTTTACTGATCCTCTTGTTTTTAGGGCTTTTGTGTTACAGTTCATTTTTGTGGGAGGGCATTTGTTCTAGCTGCCCTTGCAACATTGTACCCATCAAATTGTAGTCAGAGCTATATATTCATCCTTACCAACTAAATTACCAAGAAAATAGTTATCTTTTTTTTTAGATAATGTTTGATGTCATCATTTTGTATATCTTTGTTGTAATAGAAATGATACCAGTATTACTAATTACTAATAAAAATAATAATTTCTGAATTTATATCTATCGTTAAGTTTTATTAGTTACATTTAACTTAATTTTAATTATTAGTTTTGCATAAATCTTGTTAATAGATCAACCCTCTCACAACTATATTTGATTTAAAAAAAAAAAAGAATCCCAAATTTTTTTTTTGCATTAGAAGCAACTTTACCAACGAAATTTATAGTGGGTCAAGCCCAACTGAACAGTAGTAGAAGCCCTTTGCCAACATCTGCTTCAGTTGTCTAAGCCTTCAGTCAACACAACAATTCTAAATGCTTCAACCCTTTATGAGGTTTGAACCCTTTATCAACAAAATATGCATTGGTTAAACCCTTAGCCAACTACACTTTTAACCAACTAAAAAACTAGCACTACAAATCTTAATCAACTAAAACGTTGTTGGAAAGCCCTTTCATTAACTCGACAATTAACTATTAACTTGTTGGAAAACCCTTTATCCAACCAAATAAAAACAGTTGTAATTCTTCTACAGAAGCTTAAAATCTTGAGCAACTAAAATCTAGTGAAGGAAACTCTTAAATCATCGAAACATCAAGTGACTATAATTCTTAGCCAACAGCTGTAAAAACTCAATCCAGTGGGTTCCATTCTCTAGCAATTGACATTATTTTATAGTTGGCCACCTTTACTAACAATGTATCATCCTTCAACAACATATTTTTGTGGGTTAAGTATGTCAACAACTAGTGCTTATATGTTCCACCAACGATGGTCAGGTAGTTACTAAATATTTGTGTTGTCTGAAATTCTTAGTGCTTCACCGTTGTTGCAAGACGTTTATACCAACATATATGTTGGTAAGGAGTCTCTAGCCACATAATCTTTAACAACCAGGCGTTTTCGTTGCTATGTAATTACCAGAGGTCTCCAGCCACTGAAACACGACCTGTAGCAACTCTTTTAGTGTAGTTGGTAAAGCCAATTTTTCTTGTAGTGCCTGTTGTTCTTGACCTCTGAAAATACCAATTTTTTTTAGTATTTGATCTGGTATTTGGTATTTGGTCAGCTCCATGATTGTGGACGCTCTTAGGGTGGGGGGGGGGGGGGGGTGTGTTAAGACCGCCAGGATTGACCCTTGCCGCAATCAACCTAAAATACGCTGATTCTTTGAGCATTTTTAGTTTCTTCCCTGTCGTAGATGCACTTGAACCACATTTAGCGTTGCTTCTTGCAATTCTTGGGGTCGGACCGTGGGGGATGTTAGGCTTATTATGGGATCAATTCTAGTGGAACAATTTTTTGGGGACCCCTCAGAATTTGAGGGGACCCTTCATTGCTTAGACCATCCATCCTACAAAGCTAAGGGGTGTTCTAATATGATGAAATGACTAAGTTACCCTTTATTAAATTTATCCAAATCTAACAACCACCGAACCCAAAATAAATATAAAGATAAAACAAAATCAAAACAAATTCCTAACCGAATTTTATTTTTCAAAAACTCTTCTTCTCCTCTTTTCCTCTTCATCTTCCATAAACGATTAATCGTTGATTCATAAACGAATTTCATCGTCGATTAATTTTATCGTCTACAAATAACTCGTGTTAAACAACCTAAAAAAGATGTACGACCTAATCCTGGGATTGTGACGCTTGAAAATCAAGCAGCCAATCAACCAAATCAATAAAATGTTGAAAAACCGGTTGTTGAACCTGAAATCGTATCCCAAACGAGAGAACCAATTCCTGATCAAGCCGACATGCAAATTAGAAGACAATTCCCGACAAACCCCTTCAATTCTATGCATTTATGATTGATGATTCAACTTCAAATCTTCAAAACTAGGCTTCAAAATGTAGTAGCAGATCAAATTTCGGCTAGGAACATAGTATTTTATCATTCTCGTCTCAACCGAACTTTCTGTTTCTGAAGAAGATGAAAAACAGTTCAGTTGAAAAATAATTTTAAGGCTAACCGAACTTTTGTTTTTCTAGATTTTTTAACCGAACTTCGGAGTTCGGTTATATCGATGTTTTGGTTTTTTTACCGGAATTTTTAGTCCAAAAGTAAACTTAAAGTTCAGCTATTCTCAAAAATTAACATTCCAATTGAACATTACACTGTTTTAGAGGAAAAATGATGTATTGTTGCCGAACTTTTTTTTGTTGACCGAACTTTTTAGTAAAGCTTCAGATAGGCCTAAAATAAAAGTGAACTGAACATTACACTATGCTAGGAATACTAGGATGGATGCTAACCAAACATTTTGTCTATTGACTGAACTTTTTGTTCGGTTAAATCGATAGTGTGATTATCTTATCGAACCTTTTGTTTTTTAACCGAACTTTATGCTTTGTTATTCCAATTTAGTTAACTAGTCTTTGTTTTTTCTAGGGGAAACAAGAAAGGTATAGGTAACAAGAAGGTGGTGGAAGATCTTAGAACTCCAACCCCTCGCCACGGTAAACACCTAAGATGCAAGTAAACGTGGAATTAAAGCTACAAAGAGATCGGGGTCGTTATCGAGAGTTGTAATCCGTGAAGTGAACGAAGAGGTAGAGTAGGAAGTTAAGGAAGAACAAGAGGAAGAGCAAGAGGAAGAGGAAGATGAAAAACCAAATCCTTCTTTTGTTTTTATGCTAAAGAGAAGAAGACGCCTAAGACACCTTGTGCTAGATATGCATATATGCCTGATAAAGAGTTGTGTTTAACTGCTACTAACCCACCATCAGATGGAGGCGAAGTGTTGTTCAGCTACAAACACTCATGGGCTTCCAAAATCTACTCGACAAAAGTATTGAATCTTAACTATATGTTGTCTTAGTAATACTTTTTTTGTGTTAGTTAGTCAACCAATGATTGTGTTAATTTTAATTTTGTGGGATCATACCAATACGACTAAACTGTTGAGACTCCAGAAGGCGGTTGCATGAGATATAAAGGATAAGTGTGAGTAGGTGGTGGATAAAGTCAAAACATGTGTTATGTGGTCTGTTATCCATTATGCACACGCCGAGTTTGACAGTATCACCGTCTCAGCATTTGCCGGGAGGTTCTACCCAGAGACGGATACTTTGCACCTCCCATTTGGCGAGATGTGTATCATTCCTGATGACGTACGCAGAATCACGGTTCTTACAGTGGATGGGAAATGTGTTACAGAAGGCTATAAAGCTAAGATGAGTTTTGAAGATCTGGAAGGTTTAGAGGAGAAGGCGCTAGGGTGGAGCTGAAGTAAGACCAAGTTGGAGTTTAAATGCTCTATTAAGGAGCCTGAACTTGATATGGATTTGATGGAGATCGATAACCAGTGTCGTCCGTTCAAGAAGTTGAAGAAGTTCAAGTCGGTCGTTTTGAAGAGGGAATTTGGAGGGACAAAAAAGAAAGTGGAGAGTGGAGAGTTGGTGATGGACGAGACAAGATTAAGCAAAATGTCACTGCTTACTTGTTGTATCATCTAGGAAGTTTCATCTTTCCCGACACTTCTGGAAACATGGTAGATGTCAATTTTCTCCAGCTTTTGCATCCCTTCGAAGAGGTTAATGATTACCCTTGGGGAACTGCGATCCTTGCGTTCCTTCAAGACCAACTAAGGAGCGTTAATCAAATTGATACTTCACAAATCAGAGGCTACTACACTCTCTTTCAGGTAATCTTCGACATACCCATTCCAATAAATTTTGATAGACACATATTTGTGTCTCTTTTAGACCCGATAATGTATATTGTTAGCCCTTAATTTTTGTATTAATGTTAATATTTCTTGTGTTTTAGGTATTTTTATGGATTAATAATTCTGGAGAAAATTTGGTTAAAAAGTGTTAAAGGCACCCGGAAAAAATACTAAAGGTACCCCCATAATTGATAAAGGCACCCATCGAATGATTAAAGGCACCCACCTCTCAAGATTTGAATCTAAAATTGGCGGGAAATTCACTCTCTTCATCTGCGTGTAATTGTTCACGTAATTTGGAAGATTTTGGAAGAATTTATTACAAGAATATCTCCTTGCCCATTAGGAAGGGATTTCTACACGGTTTCAACGCATGAACTTACCTAAATTCCATGAGTATCTAAAACAGATGGAAGGAGATATTCTCGATCGAGTTAAGGAGATAATCTTTTGAGATTTTATTCTCGTGTTTTGTTAAGGAAATAACATCTTCATTAAGGAAAACAAGTCAGAGGGAAAGCCTATTCGAGGGTAAATAACAACAAGAAAAGATTTCACGAATATTTTGATAAAGAAAAAAAAAATATCTCGATCTGCCGAGATCATTCTTATTGATTGAGAATATATGATGAGTTGGGGAAGGCTTTAGTATAAATAGAGGAGCCTAAGAGGTGGTCGGGACAGACGGAGAGAGCCTAGAATTGAAAATCGAAAAAAATCAGAACAACTCTGCACATCCAGGTCCGAGGAAGAAGAAGAAGGAGGGAACCGTTGTCGTAGGGTCCGAACTGTTGTAATCACCGTTGCATATTCTTTCATATTCATCACCTATTGCAACGATTCAATGAATACTAACAACAACAGTTTCTTAAGCTTAATACACCACTGGGCAGTTCTTTCTTACACCTTCAACAAGCAGTCTTTCTTAATTGCACTAGTGGTTCGTTCTTCTTTCTACGGTTCCTCAAACCAGTCGTTAAGTCGACTAGAACTTGAAAAAAAATTGTAAGCTTCTTTTCATTAATAAAATCCATGATTTCACAATTTTTTTTGTTCTTTTTGCTATGAATAGCTAAACATTTTCTCTAGGGTATAGGAAGAAGCTATCTTTTGATGTATAATAATTAATATTTTTATTTCTTCGACATATTTTACTTCACTATTTGTGCTATTATTGATTAATAATTTTCTCTTCTTTAAAAGCTTCATAATAATTGTTTTGAATAGTCTTTAGGATGTTGATATTTTATAAGCGAAGGAAAATTAGACGTTTGGCATAACAACGAAAGTTGTAATACTAAGTTTTAAACGATAAATCTTCCAAAACATGAGATTGGGTTCAATAAGGTTTTGAGTAATTAGAGAGTAATAGTTAGAGTAGTGATTAATTAGCTTTACAAGCATAAAAAATAGTGGAATCCGAAGCCCGAGAATTTTCTACTATTTTTCAACCAATCAATTTGTTAGTTATTTTCTTTAAAATTTAATTCATAAAATCCTTCAACAATTTCTTATTTTAGCATTTAATTAGGGTATTAATTAGAAATATTATAATCAATCTCCGTGAACAAACCCGTATTTGCCACTTCTACTTTGTAGCTGTTGTGCGATTGCGGCTATAGGTTAAAAATCCTATCAAATTGCATAAGAAAGATGATTGATGAATCTTTATATGTAGCCGAACTTTCTTATGTTGGGATGATAATTGATTTTTTGTTCTAACCGAACTTTTATTAAACTTGACTTTTTCGTTTAGGTGTGGGTGTACGACCACTTCCCTGTAATGAAGTTTGATGATGTGAAGAAAGGTTGGCTTGCGGGGCAGATGACATCCGGAAAGTATGAGTTCAAGCGCATAAAGATAAATGCTAAAGAGAATCTGTTGGCATACACGCGGAGAGTGTTGGATGATTTGAGAGAGGATGAAGTAGCGTTTCACCCCTAATCTTTTGCTGAGGTTGAGATTTCTCCAGTCGCGGCTTACTAATGGACATTGTTCGTTCCTAAAGGTTATTCGATGTACAACCCTCGAAGAGTATTTCTCCAGCTCTCTTGTGTGCACACTATACCAACCGTGGAGAATGAAAAACTTTAGATTGATGAAGAGGTGTACAAAGAACGCCGCCGATTTCTTTTATCCAATACATGAGCCACTGCCAACGCCAGAGATGTGGAACAACATGGATGAATACATTATTAATGAAGAAGAGTGTATATCTTTGGAGGAGGATATTTAAAGTGCCTATGGAGAAGGGTACATGGAATGGTTTGTGTGATTTTAATTATACCGCAAGAACATGCCTGTCAATTGGACATTATGCAAGTACGAGTTGTCCTCAGAGACTAAATTATTATTATCTTTAATTCCTAATTAAATTAAACTGAAATAATAATAATAGATTAATAAATATGAATTAAAACTAAAACTAAAGATAAACAAATATGAAGAAAAACTTAGGGTTTAGATTCCACCACTAATGTGCATATTAAATTATTTAACAAATTTTCTTTGAAATTCTTCTTTATGTCTCAAGACGATTTTAGGACACAAATATACGTCTTGGAAGATAAATCTTTTACTACCAATAAATTTCTTCTCAAAATATTGACCCATCTCTTCATTTATAATGTTGATCTCTAAAATGAATATAAAACTGTGATATAAACATAAGGACACATGAAAAGAATCATTATCGTGACTAAACGAGAATAAGGACCAAAAGAATTATCATTGAAATGAGTAGAACTTTCTAACATACGTTATTAGGGTTCCTCTTAGCCCTAGTTGAGATTATTTCATTACAAAAAGAAAAAAAGAAAAAAAAAATGAAAACTAAAAGTACTATGCTCGGACAAGGACCAAAACAGAGAAAAATGGTCATGAAAAATTCACTCCCCTTGAACTCCCCATTTGACCGTGTATATATAACCTGGCGAATTTGTGGGCCACCAAAAACTAATTAGGGGCTACTTTTTTAAAGCCATCCAAATGGAGAAGCTAAGGGGTGACCTATGGTATGTAAAAATACTAAAATATCCTTTTACTTATCAAATAATTACCACAAAACCTATCACTAATAAAAGTTTGAAACCCTAAACCTAAAATCTAAGATGTTATAATCGGTAGTTTCGTGTTTGTGTTAACTACCGATTATTGTGATGTTCTTCATTGTCCATGAACTTCAAGTACAATCGGTAGTTATGTTTAGTCATAAACTACCGATTAATTAACTGGATAAAAATTTAGTGGTAATCGGTAGTTTCGTATACTGTTAAACTTCTGACTATGCTAGTTAGTTATACTCAAAAACATCGAACACAATCGGTAGTTATTTTTACACCTAAACTACCGATTATTCTACTGGATCCAAAATGACACATAATCGGTAGTTAATCTTTTATGTAACTCTGATTGTAGTGTGTCCATATGCTCAATCGGTTGATAATGTAGAGCCCGTGCTACCGATTATGCATAATCGGTAGTTTAGTTGATTTTTTAACTACCGATTATAAAACAGTTGGACGTAAAATCATTTCATTGAATGGAAAAGGCATACATGTAACATTACAAGAAATGAAATACAATAAATCAATTAGCATATAGGTGGAAACCAAACAAGGTAATTTCTTCCATTATCCGATAGCAATCCTCATGCATAAAATTCTCCCCATGCTTAACGAAATATTAGTGGAGAGCTATCACCCTCTGAAAAAAACAAATCAATTATAAGTTTCAATGCTTGAAAACTCTTTTTAATGAAAGACTTATTAACGTAAAACACTTACTCTTGCCACAGGCGATTCGGTGGGACGAGCTCGGCATCTCAGTTTTATTTCCTCTTTCAAGTTGTCCAACCATTCAGACAACACCTCATACCTTGTCCTTATGCCTCCAGGAGTCCTTTGATTTTCATTTCCGTTTAATGCCACATAAATCTGAAACACACGCTGCCACCAAGGATAGGTGTTATGATCCGCCATCCAATTTTTATTAGTGGCTCGGTTGTTGCTGTTCCAGTACGCAGTTTCGTACTCGTGCTCTATGATCGTTACCCACGATCTAATGATGGCTACATCTTCATCATTAGTGTATTGAAGAGTCATTCAAAATCAAATGTGAGAATGAAAATGAGATTGAAAGGGATAGGGGAGATTGAGGTTGAAAGGGATACATGAGAATGTGAATCACCTTGAAAGGGATAGTTTCCTTTTATAGTGTTTTATTACCAACGACTATTTTTTCAAAAAAAAAAGCCGTTGCGTTAGGTATTCCAAGCATAATCGGTAGTTTAAGAATTTCATAAAATACCGATTATGTACATTCAACAACAATCGTTAGTTTAAGAAATACTTAAACTACCGATTGTTAATGGCCATGAGTTTTGAAAATAATTCGATTTCCAATTTGGGGCTACTTATTATAATCGATAGTTTTAGAATTTCTTAAACTACCGATTGTGATTGTACAAAATGTT
>JAJJMC010029784.1:12543186-12590463 GCA_023531435.1 Papaver californicum
AATTTCTTAAACTACCGATTGTGATTGTACAAAATGTTAAAATTTTATAAAAAAAATCGATTTCCAATTTGGGGCTACTTATTATTATCGGTAGTTTTAGAATTTCTTAAACTACCGATTGTGATTGTACATAATGTTAAAATTTTATAAAGGTCTACTTATTATAATCGGTAGTTTTAGAATTTTTTAAATTACCGATTGTGATTGTACAAAATGTTAAAATTTTACAAAAAAATTTGATTTCCAATTTGGGGCTACTTATTATAATCGGTAGTTTTTGAATTTCTTAACTACCGATTGTGATTGTACAAAATGTTAAAATTTTACAAAAAATTTCGATTTCCAATTTGGGGCTACTTATTATAATCGGTAGTTTTAGAATTTCTTAAACTACCGATTGTTAGTATCCAGGACTTTTGAAAAAAATCGAATTTCAATTTGGGGCAACTTACATAATCGGCAGTTTGCACAAAATTTAAACAACCGAATGTGGTTTAATCGGTAGATATATCACTCCTTTATCAACCGATTATCATTTGTTCATGGAATTAAATGCATGCAAAAAATTAATTAGTGTTGTGAACAAAACATTGTATTAATTTTTTTTTGTATACATTCATATGTTCAAAAAAATATTCACAATTAACTATTCATTATTCTTGATACGTTCAATTACGTTCTGTACTGAACTTCCAAAAAAACGATCCCAACGTTTCATGTTCTAATCGTATTGCTTCAACCACTCCTTACAATGGTTTGTTGTGAAGTAATCCGACCACCTGGCTAATGGAGGTAATGGACAATCTTCTTTTAAAGTTAAACCGATAAAATGATTGCCATTAACAAAAGCCATAATGATTCGTCTATCCTTGACCGAATCATCACACACCGTCCTTGTGGGTGTAAATGTGAGATTAACTCCTGTTCTTGGAGGACAGAAAAATTATACAACGCAGTTCAATAGATCCGCTAAAAGATATCCACATACCGGCATTACCATCCAAAACCTGGATCCGACCACCTCCAATCCCTTTTCGCCTTTTACACGAGTATATAACTCGTTGAACCCTTCTTCTCCGCCATGTGTATCTCCTGTTTTCATCATTTCAATATAAAAATATTTATCCTCCAATAAATGCGCGACCATCTTATTTCTTAAATATTCCCATTGGGTCATATTCTCGGTAGCTGCCTCACTAAAGTTTCCCATTTGTTTCAAAGCAACGTGGAAACCATAATTGTTGTCCCCATCTACATCGTCGGTGGACAAAACAAATGGTATAATGAGTAGAGGGAGTTGGTCCAAATACCTATCGTGTATATGTTGGGTTTGACTTTGTTGGGAAGGAATCGTAGACACCTTAGCTTTGAATTGTCGTGAGCTTGGTCCACTTTGATCCTTTCCTTGGACGACCCCTTTTCGCTGAAGCCGGGAAATCTTCATACTCAGCTTCAGTATGTTCATGCCTAAAAAGGTCACGACGACTAAATAACAATTCCTTCAACTCTTTCCTTTGAATTGACCTTGGCTTTTCGTTATTCGTCCTACCAATCGGCTTTCCTTTTATTGGTTCCTGAACAACCTTTTGACAGGGGTGAAGGGCTTCCTCTAAATAGTGCACCAAAATTTGCTTTGTGCCCCATTTGACCTAGAGTAACGCTCGCGTAGTCGTGCAAATATTTCCGTCTCCACGAACGACGCACCATCCACCTCCGGGGTTGTTGGAGTGAAATTTAATTGCTTCCAAAAATGGATGGATATCATTAGTGTCAATCATTTCTTTGTAACTTCCAAGCATGTGTCGACACGGGAGTCCAATACCTATCATCGTCTTGCAGTTGCAAACCGTAGTCTCATCCTCGTAACAATTATAAAACTCAAATCCTTTGATCATTAAATTTATCGCCCACCAAGAAACTTTGTAAACTATACCCCTTAGAAGATATTTATGTTTTAAATGTGTCAAAGACAATCTATGCTTGATTTTTTCCATTGAACCTTTAATCTTAATGAGGTCACGTTTGGTGAACTCATGGATTGCTTCTTGGACCGACACGACCCCATTTTGGCTTCCGACTAGTATCTTCTTTAATCGTCCATGGGACCCCTCTGCAATGCTTGTTGCCTCGTTCTTGAAGTGCTTATATTCATATGTCCATGCATATACAAACTTATCCTTATGCGGTCCCAACCATTGTGATTTGCAATATTTAACTGCTTTGGGGTAGTTCTTGGCCCATTCATCCTCAAACTTCTTCAAGTTGTATTCATAATCTTCCTCCGTCATCGACCAAACTATCTTATCCCATGCTTTTTGAAATAAATACCACCTCATTCCATCCTCGACCCACTTTTCTTCGGCCAACCTTTTCTCTTCTTTTTGTTCTTCGACGGTTAGTTTACTAATACGTTCATCCTCTTCCTTTGACCTCTTGGTACCTATGTTTTGTTTTTTAGCTTTAATATGATGTCTGCAATTGACTTTGATGTTGCATTGAATGTGCCACGTAAAAAGAAAATTCTGTGCTTCCGGAAACATTACCTTTATTGCATTCATCAAGCCTGTTTCGTTATCCGTTACAATAACCCTTGGAAAATTATCGCCATTATAGATCGACCTCAACGTTTGCAACATCCAAATGAAACTCACATCGTTCTCAGCATCCATTAAACCCCAAGCCACAGTAAATGTGTATTTTTCCGAAGTGTGGCAACCGATGTTCAACAACGACATATTGTACCTGTTTGTCTTGTAAGTAGCATCTATCAACAAAATTTGATGAAAGCATTGAGCCAATTGGATCATCACCGGATGTGCCAAGAAAATACGAATCACCCTACCATCCCTTTCTTCTTTCCTCAACGTGTAATTGTATTTCTCGGCTAACCACTCAGATTGTTGCATAACCATTCGACCGTCCCATTCCGTCCTTTTGATCTGTGCTAGCGCCGAATAAATTGTAAACAACGAGGAAAAGTTGTTGGGGTCGTCCGCCTTTATCTTAGAAAGGATTGAACTCGCTTTCATTACGGTCCTTATAGACTTCACCGTCTCCATTTCTTGTGGTTTTAACTTGACAACCATTACGTGCCCAACAAGATTTTCCGGATCTTCGTGGTTGTGACGACCATTAGCAACTCTATACATTTTCCATATTTTCCCTTTCTTACCTTCGGGCTTATGGAAGATAATCTTAAATGGGAATCCAATCTTATTTGAATTACCTCGATATATCCTATCCGTCTTCTTTACGTATTTATAATTCTTTCCCATATGACTCTTTCGCTCGCCACCTCTCTCACAAATCATTTCAAATCGATCAACTTTCACGCAATTGTTCTGAACAACAACGCACATCTTCTCTTTAGCCTTGTTGAGAAGCCATTCCTTTTCCTCCGCCTTACTTCTAACTGTCTTAATGCGCATATAACAAAAAAAATATCATAAGCCTAACCATGTAACATACATTCTAAGAACAAGTTAAGAGTGGGTATGTAGCGTACCAAATTATTTGCATAGTGTACGGAAGTATCAGTACCCTCGTATGCAACAAGATTAACCCATTCAATAATCTACGTAACATAACAATGAGTTAGACAATGATAATCGGTAGTTAATTAGGTTCACATGCTACCGATTAAGCATAATCTGTAGTTAATAAAACTCCCGTGCTACCGATTATTTACAATCGGTAGGTAAGATGTATTCATTAACTACCGATTGTAACGTGGTAATTAACTCAAGTCCTGTCCAAAAAAACAAGTATAATCGGAGGTTTAATTTTTTAAAAACTACCGATTATTTACAATCGGTAGGTAATATGTATTCATTGACTACCGATTGTAAAGTTTGCAAAATATTATCTTTGTAGGTTTGGTGAAATTCAGTTTTGGGGCGACTAGCACGGAAGAAATCTACTCAAGTCCTGTGTATATCGGTGGTTTAGTGTGTTACACAACTACCAATTATAATACAATCGGTAGTTAAATATTTGACATGAACTACCGATTAGAAAGTTTGCAAAATAATAACTCTGTAGGTTTGGAGAAAAACAAATTTGGGGCGACTAACAAAATCGGAAGATAAAAAGTTCTCCTAAACTACTAATTGAGAAAATAAATTCTAAAAAATTCAATTTGGGGCGACTACAATAATCGGTAGTGAGTAAGTCTTCCTAAACTACCGATTATGTTAAAAAAAATTCAAAAAAAATACAATTTGGTGATTTTGTATAATCGGTAGGTAATAATCTTCACGAGACTACCGATTGTTCTATTTTTTCTTAACAGACACATAATCGGTAGTTTATTAAGTACCTTAAAATACCGGTTATGTTACGTCCATGACATTAAATGCATGCAGAAATGAATGTTTTTTGTTGCCGATCACATACAAACGCATACAAATTGGGTTTTGAGCTTCTTAACACAATACCTGATTGTTTGATGCATTATTATCTTTATTTTGATGTGATTCATCGTCTAGGTTTTCTTCCACACCAAAATTTGGATCATCCAACAAATAACCCAAATCGTCGCCTCTAAACATGTTTGAACCTTCAATACTATGTTCTTCATGTTCAATCTCATCTTCTTTGTCATACCCATCCATGTTTATGATTGAATTTAGTCAAAATTTGATTTCCCAAAAATTCTTCTCCATCTCCATCTTCTTCTTCTTCTTCTTCTTCTTCTTCCTCCTCTCTAACACACTCTTTATTTCTATTCTAAAACTAAAACTCAAATTCATCATTTAACATTAACTATAACCAAATTAATCAACTAATTAATCAAAATTAACACTAATTAAGCAAGGGTAGATTAGCCATTATAGAAATTAGATGGATAAGAGATGTCTTGAGATTACTTCAAAATGACCTTATTTTGTTTTATTAGTCACCCCTAATTAATTTTTGGTGGTCAGGACGTATAACTTAAAACAAATCTGTTTTCCTTTTTTATTTTCTACACCACATCATCACCCAATAGTATTACACCACTTGTTTAGTATTACACAAAATAATCCATTGGAAATGAGCCACATCATCCTTTCCTAAACATTCCATCATTTGCTAACATTTTTTATTTTTACTAGCAAACCTTGTTTCAATTAACAGAACTTTTTAAAAATCCATTCTCAACTCCCAATATTCCTCCCTTGATCGCCACCTCGTGTCAAACTGTTAGCCAACCCCAAATAATTAATTCCAAAAAATTATGTAAGTCATTTTAAAAACTTATTTCATTGTTTCAGTTTTTGTTCTCCGTCCAAGCAAATTCGAACCTCCAAAACCACGTCAGCCCATTTGTATTCCTGTAGTATTTAAACGTGACCATTTGCCCATTAACCAGTTTTATGCGAATTGTACGTCGTATGTCCGGTTAGCCACATTCGTTTATTGGAGTATTGAGATAGCTGATTTTTCCTTTATTTCACAGGAGACGTTTCGTGTTCTAATCCAACCGAGTTTTATTTACTAAATACTATAAAATTAAAAAAATTATTAAATATGTGTAAAATAAAAAACTAATAAAAATAAGTTAAGACATAGTGTCGTGTTTACATACTTATCAAATACCCCCAAACCTATATTTTATTAGTCCTCGAGCAAAACTACAAAAAAAATAAAAACTAATATAAAAATGAAATAAAAATTCCTGACTCACTTTCGTAGGAATCGCGACTTCACTTAGCATGTGTAACAAGCTTTTGAACCCCTAAGTGGCGTTAGCGGCCGAGTTTTGTCTGGTGAGGGTTTACAAGAGGTATACCCATAAAACTTTTGCTCTAACATTTAGCTACTTGTGAACGATCGAGGATAGACACTAAACATGCTATTTAGTTGGCTACTAAATTCTTTGCCTATGGGAGAAATTATTCTGTTTTGATTTCCATTATTATACACGAGTTTGTACTCAAGCATACTAAAATTCACATATAAGAAAATAAAGCTCTACTTAGATAGTCGTACAATGGACACGATACTCGAAATCTAACAAACCACAATCAAATGAATATATTAAGAAGATGGATATGGAGATAGAAGTGTGCGCATGTTGAGTAAGGTAAACGGTGTTTCCTAGAATATCTTTATGAACATCGTGCCAAAATAAACCCTAATGGATTGAGATACACACACACTGGGCTAAATCCTAATTCTAGTATCAACTCACATGGTATATACAAGGGCCCCAGCGGTCGATTTATTTATTTAATAATATTATTAATATTATTATTTTTTATTTTTTTATTTTTTTATAAAAAGGGATTTTATTAGAGAGGAAAAACATTTTAGAAAGAAACGGTAGGAAGCCTAGCCACAAGCTGGGCGTTATTTATTTATTTATTATTATTTTTCGACAACATGATTGGATCTTTTGAATCTAAGCACATGCTCCTTGTCAGCATATTACATGATAATTTCTATGGATCCTGCGTTCCACGCTTGCTTAGGCGATGGAGACAGGGAGAACACACACATTGCTTTCCAAGTGTCAATTTTTTTTTTTTAATAATTATTGGTCAAGTTTAATTAAAATAATGAGGTTTGATCTCAATCACTCTACTTCATCCTGGCGGTGACAACAACACGATATTAGTGCCCCACCAAATCACTTAGAGAAACACAATAAGTTGCAAAAATAAAAACAGAACGTGATATGGTAATGACTCCGAGATATGGTGGCGACTATCATGTTATTTTCTAACACCTGAGCTCTGTCCCTTTATGAATAGACCATTTAGTTGGGTCCCTCAACTCCTACATCCAAGAGGTTTGTTTCCATCTACTTAGAATGGTTTGTGTCATCCTGAATTGTTCACAAGTTTCTATATTTTGGAGTTTTTGGTACAAATAAAAAAATTTAAATTTTTTCAAAAAAAATTTCTCCCTTACCCCCCAACCTAAACTGAACATAGTCCTCGATGTTCTAAAGATAAATGAATGAGAGCATGAACAAAGATTAATAATGATCATAGTAAAGAGATAAGGAAACATATTACCAGCATCGTGTACCAAAAGCATATGGGTTGCCTCCCATAGAGCGCTAAGTTTAAATTCTTCAGCCAGACAAAGAAATGATTAGTCACAATTTACGAATCATATAATAATCGAAATAACTATGGATCCTTGAAGCCATTCGTATTTGACTTATACAGTTAACCACAATGAAGTATATGAGAGTGGTGGTCATTCTTAGAAAAATATGTCGATTCTAATTTCCTAAAATATTCGGGGTTCCAAAATTTATGAATTAACACATTTGAAATTCATATGTTCCCATATTTGAAAGAAAAGTGTTTGGTGGGAAAACAAAATCAATTACGGTATTATGGTCCAGGTAAACCACATCACATGACTATGGGTTTCTAACTCCTGGATTTCATTTTGGAAAAAATTATTTAGGCAAATAGTGTCTCTTATTCTAACCTCGTCCTCTATATTAGGTAAAAACTTATCGTGTTATCAAGGGTAAAATTGGAAATATTATATTGCCAATTAAGTTCACTTGGAGCAATAGTAGCAGCTGACCGTTCTTCTTCGATTTCTCTAAAGGTCTCATAAATTTTTTCCCACACTAAGTCTCTCCTATGTGAATTTTCATTCAACTGCTTGAGTGAATCTTCTAAAGACAGACTACCATCGTAAGAAGTTATAAGTATTTTAGGGTAAAGTATGAAAGAGTAGTGTGAGAGCCTAGTCCTATCCACAACAGGCCCAATTCCCCAAGAAGAGAGAGAAATAGAGAGAAAAAAGATCCCTTTTTAGTACTATCCTTATTCCTTTTATAGATTTTCCTTCTAACATATATCCTCTCAAATCCCCTAGTTTTACCAAAGTGCCATTCCCAATCCTATCATTAAATTCTCCTTTATTCCTTATTTATCCTTATATTTCTATAGGTGTTTCTTATAATAGCTTGGGCTTAGTCCCCAAGTCTATAGATAATCATGGCTTCAAGCCCAGCTAATAGAGGTGACTTGCCTTATCAATGGGTAGTCATTTTTCAGGTATTAACATTAGTCCCCTGATCGTTGAGGAGGCGTAATCTCATCAACAATCATACTAGTTGCTACATTTTTTTTTCAAGGCATGTATATCGCCGTACTAGTCGAAGGGTATTACCCACTACGCGATGAGTTAAACACCAAATAGTTCGTAATGCTGAAAATTATATTGACTAGCGGTGTGTTGGATATTGTTTATTAGTCATTCCCTTTGAAGCGCTTTGGCAAACAAGTGAAAGGTTGATAAAAAGGTGGTGGTAACACGCTATCTTGTTATCCAAAGTTAATTTGGATTTTCAATTTCCAAGGCATGGTTTGGTGTTCAGTCCCCGGTGTTGAGAAGTCTATAAGGAGCAGTTGGTGTTAGTGATTTAAAGGTGTGTATGAATGAAATTATTTTAAGTTGCCAGTTGGGTTTCGATCTCGGCTAGTAATAATCTCGATTTATCAAATGTATAAAGCACGTACTTAGTTCGTAAAGCGTTGATGTTATGCGCGATAAGTGTTTGTGTATTTTCACGTGAAGTGTTAAGAACCGGTCCTTTGACTTTTGTTTTTTTCTATTTGAACTTGTATTACTAGTCCGCTCGTCCTTCCTTTCCTTCTTTTTATTTTTGAAAGTATCAAAGCAAGTATGATGGAGGTAAAACGTATCCTCGATTCCCATCCCCTTTTTTTTGAGAGGAAGGAAGCGGCTCTGACTTTTCTGTGGAAGAAGCGGACTTCTTTCATGTATCACTTGGCATCGAAGTTGGCTCATTTATCTTGCTCGGCATCGATGCCGGCTCATTTCATATCTCGTTTAACATCGAGACCGGTTATTTTCATGTTCATATCCCGTCCGGCATCGAGGCCATCTCATTACATATACTTATCCCGCTCGGCATCGAGGCCGGATCATTTCATATTTCACAGTTCACAACTTTGTGGAAGGAGTAGCTCCAACTTCACTATGGAAGAATCGGCTTCTTTCATGTCTCGCTCGACATCGAGGCCGACTCATTTTATTCTCATTCGGCATCGAGGTCGGCTCAATTCATGTCTCGCGGCATCGAGGCCGGCTAATTTATCCTTAAAATGATCGGCTCTGACTTCTCTGTGGAAAGAGGAACTCTTACTTCTCTTCGGAAGGAGCGACTTTCACTTTCTGTGGAAGGAGCGAATCTCACTACTCTGTGGAAGGAGAGGTTTTGGCTTCACTATGGAAGAAGCATAGTGAAACTCTAACTTATTTTTGGAAGGAGCGGCTCTGACTTCTTTGTGGAAGGAGCTAATGACAACTCTGACTTCTCTGTGGAAGGAGTAGCTTTGAATTCACTATATAAGGAGTAACTTTGACTTCTCTGTGGAAGGAGCGTATGATAACTCTTATTTTTCTATGGAAGAAGCGGCTCTGACTTCTCTGTGGAAGGAGCATATATTTATCTAGATTGGGATGGAAGCTGCTTAAGGCATTCTCATCGCCTTAGTCATAATTGTCTGGACTGGGATGGGGACGGCTGAAGTCATTCCCACCGCCGAAATCACAGTCGTCTGGACTAGGATAGAGGCCGCTTAAGCCGTTCCCATCGTCGTAGTCATAGTTTTCTGGACCAAGATGGAGGATGCTTATGCCGTTCCCATCGTCGTAGTCATAAATTTGTCTGGACTAGGATGGAGGCCGCTTAAACCGTTCTTATCGCCGTAGTCATAGTTGTATGGACTAGAATAGAGGCCTCTTAAGCCATTCCCATCGTCGTAGTCATAGTGTTGGGTGTTGGCTCGGTCGAACAGGGGCACTTTGCTCTCTGCCGCGCTTGTAACCGTTGGTGTTGAGTATTGGATCGGTCGAAAAGGGGAGCTTTTCCCTCTGCCGCTCTTGTGACCATTGATGTTTAGTATTAGTCTGGTCGAACATGAGCGTTTTTCCCTCTGCCGCTCTTATGACCATTTGTGCTGGGTACTTGGCTTGGTCGAGCAGGGGGCGCTTTGCCCTCTGTCGCTCTTATGACAACTTGTTTGCATATCTTGGACCAGGATGGAGGCCGCTTAAACCGGTCCCACCACTGCAATCATGATTTGCTAGACCGCATAGCCGGTTATAAATAATTCAAAATAAAAATTAATCACTTTAAGAGGGATAGAACCCTTTGGAAGAGTTAATCTACCTATCAAAGAATTCTTAGTCTTCCAAACCCTTCTGATATTTGTTTTCTAAGATCTGGATTGACATAGTATTGATGCATATGGGATTTTTGATGCTCTATGAATACTTTGCTAAATAGGGTAGAAGCTATGTTCACGACATAGTATAAGCAGGAACGTCACAAGTTAGTAGTAATAGTTGATGGTATACAGAGGTGTTGGCTTAGTTAAAGACTAGGTGTTATTATGCAACTAGTATGAAGTATTTAATTATAATGCCAAATTACATCAAAAGACAAAAGGTACAGTAAATCAAATTTTGGATAATAGCAAGCCATTAATAAAATGATGATAATCAAATTTTGAAGTTATGCTACATCCGCTTGCAGATGTAACAATAGGCAATGATCTATAAATAGCATCGGAATTGTGACGAGTGATATTGTGTGAACACACTAGATTAGCCTAGTGATCAAAAAAGTATAAAATTTAGAGATTCACGGTCGCTAGGTGCATAAAATTAAGGCATGTGAAATGAAGCTCAAAAAGGCAAACGCTGATGATGTGTTGTTAGGACAATAGAGAACTTCTGATGTACATACAGTCTGTAAGCAAGTCATGTGGAGGCGCTACATAAGTCAGTAGTCGATTCATTTTGGTAGTCAATCGCGAAAATTCAAAATAAGATAATATTAGTGCAAATGATGTTTTAGACACCCTTTGCATACTTAGGTAAATTGGTAAGATGACAAACCTACATGAAAGACTTTGTTCGGCTGTTGTTGACATGGACTTTTTTAAGTTATGCTACCCCCGCTTGCAGATGTAACAATATGCGATGATATGAAAGACTTTGTTCGGATGTTATTGACATGGACCTGCTCCGTTGGGTTGTAGCTTGGATTATGTATGGCTCTGTTGCTAGTTACTCTTATGTCGTGGTGGACTAGTGTTGTCAAGTTGTTGCAGCTGCTGGCTACAATACTGATCATAATCATGAAACTGTATACTTACAGATCTTGCTCATGTGTTCATTATTTGAGTTGATCACAAAAAATTTCAGTCACGCAAGTTGCATAAGTCTCGGAAAGCAGCGTCAAATCCTACTTATATTATTAGTATAAACACAAAGAAAAATTCAGCAACCACAGAAAAATAATGAATGCTATAGTAGCAAAGACGGACACATTAGCACTTACAAGTCCAGATTCAAATATGGGTTAATGCAATAAAAGAACAAACAAACATGTACACTTATATAAGAGAATCAAATAAACACCTAAAAGTCTAACAAGTTAAAAGACTACTAAGTATTAAAAGCTATAGGACGGAAGTAAACTAAGACTCAAATCCTGTACCTAATGGAATCATACAACAAAATACTAAATATATTAGTTAACTAAGAAATACTAAAATGAAACAAAAATTAAAGAGTAATCTGTACCAGCAACTTTTTTTTTAATCGAGTTCAACAGTTCGCAACTTATGGATATGAAGATGGGAGGATTAAAAAGCTTCCTTCAAAAATGGACCATGTGCATCAGGTATTTCCGGTCAGTAGTAGCTACATATTTTACCTGGTGAATTTGAGGGCCACCAAAAACTAATTAGGAGCTACTAATAAAACAAAATAAGGTCATTTTGAAGCAATCTCAAGACATCCCTTATTCATCTATTTTCTATAATGGCTAATCTATCCTTGCTTAATTAGTGTTAATTTTGATCAATTAGTTGATTAATTTGGTTATAGTTAGTGTTAAATGATGAATTTGAGTTTTAGTTTTAGAATAGAAATAGAGAGTGTGTTAGAGAGGAGGAGGAAGAAGAAGAAGAAGGAGAAGAATTTTTGGGAAATCAAATTTTGACTAAATTCAATCATAAACATGGATGGGTATGACAAAGAAGATGAGATTGAACATGAAGAACATAGTATCGAAGGTTCAAACATGTCTAGAGGCGACGTTTTGGGTTATTTGTTGGATGATCCAAATTTTGGTATGGAAGAAAACCTAAACGATGAATCACATCAAATCGAAGATAATAATGCATCAAACAATCAGGTATTGTGTTAAGAAGCTCAAACCCAATTTGTATGCGTTTGTATGTGATCGGCCACAAAAAACATTTATTTTTACATGCATTGAATGCCATGGACGTACCATAATCGGTAGTTTATGGTACTCCATAAACTACCGATTATACGTCTCTTCCAAAATAATAAGACAATCGGTAGTCTTGTGAAGATTACTTACTACCGATTATACAAAATCCTCAAATTGAATTTTGTTTGAATTTCTTTTTTCATAATCGGTGATTAGGAAACTTATTAACTACCAATTATGTTAGTGGCCCCAAATTGATTTTTTTTGAATTTTTGTTTGCACAATCGGTAGTTTAGGAGAACTTATTATCTACTGATTATATTAGTGGCCCCAAAATTGAATTTCTCCAAACCTACAGAGATATTTTTTTTGCAAACTTTACAATCGGTAGTTAATGTTAAATAGTAACCTATTAATGTCTTGCTACAATCGGTAGTTTAGGAATACATATTACCTACCGATTGTAGATAATCGGTAGCATGGGAGTATTATTAACTACCGATTGTTGGTAATCGGTAGCAAGTGAACCTAATTAACTACCGATTATAATTGTCTAACTCGTTGCTATTTTACGTAGATTATTGAATGGGTTAATCTTGTTGCATACGAGGGTCCTGATACTTCCCTACACTATGCAAATGATTTGGTATGTTACCTACCCACTCTCTTAACTTGTTCTAAGAATGTATGTTACATGGTTAGATTTATGATATTTTTTTTGTTATATGCGCATTAAGACATTTGGAAGTAAGGCGGAGGCAAAGGAATGGCTTCTCAACAAAGCAAAAGAGAAGATGTGTGTTGTAGTTCAAAACAATCGCGTGAAAGTTGATCGATTTGAAATGATTTGTGAGAGAGATGGCGAGAGAAAGAGTCATATGAGAAAGAATTATAAATATGTAAAGAAGACGGAGATGATATACCGAGGTAATTCAAAGAAGATTGGATGCCCATTTAAGATTATCTTCCATGATCCCGAAGGTAAGAAAGGAAAAGTATGGAAAATGTTTAGAGTTGCTAATGGTCGTCACAACCACGAAGATCCAAAAAATCTTGTTGGGCACGTAATGGTTGCCAAGTTAAAACCACAGGAAATGTAGACGGTGAAGTCTATGAGGACCGTAATGAAAGCGAGTTCAATCCTATCTAAGATAAATGCTGACGACCCCAACTAACCATTGTAAAGGAGTGGTTGAAGCAATACGAGTCCAACATGAAACGTTGGGATCGTTTTTTTGGAAGTTCAATACAGAATATAATTAATTTGAACTAGGATGGTGAATAGTTAATTTTGAATATATTTGAACATATGAATGTATACAAAAAAATATTAATACAATGTTTTGTTCACAACGACTAATTCATTTTTTGCATGCATTTAATTCCATGAACGTATGCTAATCGGTAGATAAAGGAGTAATATATCTACCGATTCCACTACAATCGGTAGTTTAAATTTTGTACAAACTACCGATTATGTAAGTTGCCCCAAATTGAAATCAGATTTTTTTAAAAAAATTTCAACATTTTTGTACAATCACAATCGGTAGTTTAAGAAAACTTCCCTTGTTCGGTTTCAACCTATATGCTTAAGTGTATTTCATTTCATGTAATGTTACGCTATGTATGCCTTTTAGATTCAATGAAATGATTTTACGTTCAACTGTTTTACAAAACCAATTAACTAATCGAATCACATTGTTCACAAAGTACATTAAACTCACCCAATTGTTCATAATCGGTAGTTAAAAAATCAACTTAACAACCCATTGTGCATAATCGGTAGCTCGGGCTCTACATAACTACCAATTGTGCATATGAACACACTACAATCGGTAGTTACATAAAAATAATAATTTCTGATTATTTAAACGTTTGCATCCAGTAGAATAATCGGTAGTTATGTGTAAAAATAACTACCGATTGTGTTGGATGTTTTTGAGTATCACTAACTTGCTAAATCGGAAGTTCAACCCTATATGAAACTAACAATTACCACTAAACTTTTGTCCAGTAATACAATCGGTAGTTTATGACTAAACATAACTCCCGATTGTGCATGAAGTTCATGGACAATGAAGAACATCACAATAATCGGTAGTTAACACAAACACGAAACTACCGATTATAACATGTTAAATTTTAGGTTTAGGGTTTCAAACTTTTATTAGCGAAAGGTTTTATGGTAATTATTTGATAAGTAAAAGGATATTTTAGTATTTTTACATACCCTAGGTCGCCCCTTAACCACACCCATTGTATTGCTTTAAAAAAGTAGCCCCTAATTAATTTTTGATGGCCCTCAAATTCGCAAGGATATTTTAATACGAGGTAGAGTCTTTAAAATTTTAGATGTTTTCTAACTATATTACCGAGTTTACAAAATGATTTATATGCAATTTCAACATGGTTTTATCAGTAAAGTAATATCAATCAGTGCTCCTCAAGATGGGAGAGGAAGTGACTGGATTTTTTTGTAATCAAAATAGATGTGAAATTCAATGAAAGGGTCTAAACTCGCTAATCAATTAGGTACTATTTCATGTTATACTATTCGTGCAAAAGTTTGAATATGACGGGTAGTTAGCTCGCCGAGACTGCGAATTTCTGGGGTATTAAATGGCGTTATCATCGTGATTGGATTATCAGGAAGCTTGCATCCTTTCTCGCTGCTGGTACGCTTCTTCAAGCTCGAGATGGATGCTCTGAGCGAGCAAAATTGATGACTCAAGCTATGTTCTTGGCCGAACCAATGAATTCTTCCAGCCCACGAAGATGCTTGTTGTTGTAGAATTGAGTATGTTGTGCTTGAAGTTGATATTTAACTCTTTAATGGTGCAATGTCTCACGATGAAGCTCCATTCCCGGCAGTCTTTCTTCATCGTTGGTTGGAGTTCTGTAGGAGAGCGCTTTGTAACTGGTTTGAGCTCAGTTTCTCGTCTTGAGACCCCAATGAGTACAACGACTGAAACTTCAAAGTGATAATGAGTAGTAGGCGGCTTAAGGTAGTAGTAGTCGGCGTAGCTTTCAAATGACACCATGGTTGGGGCCAAGCTACGAGTAGGTAACAATCTTATGATCGTCCCTTGACTTTACTGATCTTCAAGCTTGCAATTCAAACTTCCACGCAACCTTACAGACACAACAATGTATCAACGAACATCTGATACATTTCGATCTTGCAAGAAGATTGATGATAAAGGCGCTTTAACCATGTTGTATATACGTCCCCTGAAATTACAATTCACCAACAGATGTTTATGGTTGAATCGCAGCAACGCAGTGGCTGTTGAACGGGCTAGTGCAACACACCATGAGATGATAGAAATGGTAGAGTTGGTGGCAGTCGACAGTCACACAAGCTTTTTAATAATTTTTTTCTTCTGCCGCTCATGTATGGCCAATTGCAAGTGAACTTCAGCTTGCAAGACTGAATTACCAGCACCTCAGGCTCACTTTTGATGTAAACTCTTAACCTCTAGATCAAGTGGGATATGCGCATCAAGGATTTCTTACAGGCATTCATACAAACATACGACGCGCCAACATCCCAGTCTGGGTTCTCGAACAAGGATTGGTACTACGAACAACACCATCTTCCTGATTGGTGTAATAGAGATTGATAAATCATAAAAAAGCAATATGATACTGTCACAGCTTGCCTTACTAGCTCCTAGGTGCCGCCTGAAAGTATGTCATAACCTTGCGATTTGCCTTGACCTTATTGATCTTCAAAGATAATGAGCATCCTTCTTCATCACTGATTGCAATTTTTTTGAACAAGGCTTTGGGACTGTTTCAGCAATAACCATGGAAACTCTCTGAGTTAGTTATCTAGAATCAAGGTGGAGACCTTATTACCTATGTGTAATTTCAGTAAAAAATAATGCAATCTAAGCCATTAAAATCTTTCAAGAACAAATAAAGGACTCGAAATGAGTTGAAATTAGATGGGTAATAAGTATTAAAACATGCCGACTGAGATTCTTAAATCAATTTGGATATCGAAGAACCAAAAAAGGGAATTACGATGATTTTTGGGAAGAACAAGTCTGAAATCTTGTGACAATTTTTTCAAATTTTTTTCCTTAGAACGATTAGATAGAAAAGAATATTACAAATTTAAGTCCTGGTATTAAATCGCATTGGTTAATCGACAGAAAATTCGAAATTGAGTTTATGAAAGCCCTAGAATATTATTTCCGAAAATCCTATTTCAACCCAATCAATTAGTAATTACAGTAAGTGATAACAAGTGGATTGAACTTATCTGTTCGATCGAGCTTGTTAATGCATCCTCCGATTTGGTTGTTGATAATGAAGCTCTCCAGCTTTCACTTGAATCAAAACTAGTCTTATTTAGGTACTGATAAATCTCCAAGGTTGTTGTTTGTTTTAGGTTTGATGCTTGTATTGTTCCTCAGATAGTAAACGCAAAGAAGAAATAATGGTTGTTCTGAGAAGAAAGAAGAAGAAGTCGTGTTGTCGAAGGTAGGGTAAGCGCCGATGTAGTTCGGGATCGCTGATGGGTGAAGCGGCTCTGGTGGACGTGGAGGCGATGTGGTAAAGCGTGAAAAGTGGAATGGGGAGACGCGGGATGGGAAAGAAACGCTCGAGGGTATTGAGCTTCTGGGTTAGAAACTAGGTTCCCAATGTGGTCGCCAAATATTTTAAGGTAAACTATAAAGAGTAGTGTGAGCTAGAAATTACTAGTTAATCCTAGATATAAGACCCGTTTAACCCTTAATCCATCTATCAAACCCGATTTAACCCCTAGTTTAAAAACAAGTTTTTGGACTGATTTTGTGAGTCGCGCGTCCAAATCACGTGAAGACAATGAGAAAATTACATTTTCAATATCCCATATATACCTCTCTCTTGTTCAAACTATAAATCTAGCGGAAATCAAATCTTCCAAAAAAAAATCGGCAGCTCACAGATCTTGTTTCCTCTCTCTCTGCTTCAGTTGGTGTTTTTCAGCTTTAGGGTTTCGATTTCAAATCTCCAGGTATTTTTCTTTAATCTTCTTCTCTGCTCTTATATTTGTTGTTTATGCTTTGTTCTGTTTTTGTTTTTTTCAACTGAAATCATGATAATCAACTTGATTTCATGTTTTTGTTTGTTTTCTGACACTGAAATCCCGATGATTACTATTTCTATGATGTACATTTTGTTGAATTCCATGATCGATCTCGTTTTTGTTCGTGTTTTAGTTTTTCTTTTGATCTTTGAAACTGATTTTGTAATCGTTCTATTTTGTTCATTAGATCGTCGTATTCAGTTTTATTACATGTTGTTTGATAATATGTTTTATTTGGTTTTCTTTTATTTTTTCAAGGAATCATGATTTTTGTTCTTTCTTCTGGATGTTTTGAATGATTCTTCAGTAATATTAATACGTTGTTTTTCTAAACTTTACGATATATATTGGTTTTATAGTATACCATTTTTGAATCAGTACATATTTGTTTGCACTGTTCGTCTGTTACATGTGAATCTATAATATGTGTGATACTTCTAAAATAGTACATATTATGTTGTACTGTAGATTTAGTATTCCTATCATCTTAAAATATATGTTTTGATTTTTATGTTTGTGTTATTTTATTTGGATCACATTTCTTCAGGTTCAACATGTCAGGTGTTGGTTCAAATCCAAATAGCTTTTGCTACTCTCATGTATACCACAAGCAACACCATATTGCATATTTGGTTACATTATCTTCGACTTTGGAAGATTTGAATTTTACTATTTGTAATGCGTGGAGCTGGTTGACTCTATCAATAATTGTTGTTAATTATGTTAAAAATGGAGTGAAAGTCCCTGTCCTTGCTAATGTATCTCTTCAAGGTCTTGCTGCATTACATTAAACGAAGAATTCAGATTTCTTTGAGTTGCATGTTGATGTTGTGTTATCCTGTGCATCTAGTTCTTTGAGAAATGATGATCTTGACAACAGCGCTGAGTTGGTTTTGAGTGCTATGAACAATTATTTGAAAGATTCTAAAGAGGTTGCAAGTGTTCTTTTTTCGGATGGTTGGGAGAATCTTTTTGAAGATAAAAACCATCTCTTTCATGGTGGTGTTGAAGCTGTTCGGTTAGCATGTGAGAAATATTGTTTGAGGACTGGATATAAGGTTAAAAAATTGAAGAATGACCTTGAGAGATTCACAGTGAGATGCAGCAATGATTGTTGCTCTTGGATGCTTCACGCGGTTGCCATGAAATGGTCTTTGGATGTGTTTAAGATAAAGTATTATGTGGGTAGGCACACTTGTGGTGCTGGTTATAGGTTGAGGAGTCCAACTGTTTCCAGGAAGCTTCTAAATCATTTAGTTCATGAGCGTGTCAAGCACAACCCTCTCATAAAGCCGCAAGAGATTATGGATTATATTAAAGTTGGTGGAGGGATCAACATCAAGTATCACCACGCATATCATGCATTAGAGTTATCGCATGAAATAATTTTTGGTGACGATGTAAAGTCATACACTGATCTTGCTTGGTGGGTCACTGTTGTTCGTGAAACCAACCCAGGGTCTTATATTAATTTTGATTTCAATGACGCAACAAAGAGATTCCACAGACTTTTTATTTGCTTTGGAGCTTGTATAGAGGGTTATAAACTTTATCGTCCAATGATCTTTTGTAATGCGATATTTCATACGGGGAGGTTTAAAGGAGGTCTAATGGCTGCAACATGTCTTAACGACAATCAAGGTAACTTTTTTATATGGTACATATTTTTGATATGTATCTGTTTTTTATGTACTTTAGGATCATACACATCATACATAAAGTACATATTGATATACATTGTAGGTATAACATAATTTGAAGGTGCATACATGAAGTACATATTGATATGATCTTTTATATTTGTTTTTCAGGGTTTTATCCTTTTGCATATGCATTAGTTCCTGGCGAAGATAATGATAATTGGCATTGGTTTATGGACAATCTAAAAAATTTATGGACCATTGTCCCGTCACCGTTTTGACTGACCGAGGTGAAGGTTTGTTAAATGCAATTCCTGAAGTTTTCCCTGATTCTTATCATAGCTATTATTTTTTTCACTTGAAAAAGAACTTACCCATCAGTAAGGCTGATGAAAAATATAAAGAAGTGATGGACTGTTTCCAAAAAGCAATATATGCGTTTTCTCCAGCAAGATATGAAGAAGGTCTTCAAGAAATGATTTATCTAGGAAGGCCTTGGGTTGATCAATACTGCCGTAACATTCCTAAGAAAAAATGGTCTAGTGCATACTTCCCAGGATGTAGGTATGGTCAGACTTCTTCAAGCATTGCCGAGTCTTTTAATAACTGGATTCGCCGCGAGAAGAAGTTACCTCCTTGTGCTCTCTCTGACACAATCAGGTTTTTATAAGTTTATGTAACACTAAAAGTATATATGTGTTATATGTATAATATGTTTGTTGTTTTTTAATTTTATTTTTTCGTGTAGGCTGCGGGTAATGGAGTTGATGTCTGAACGTCGTGAAGAAAGTCTTTTGATGGATCCGGAACTCCTAACCCTGTGTATTAAGCCTTGTTTGAACTATACATTCAAATTGGTCGTCCATGGAAAGTTAGTCAGTCATATGCTCACGTCTTTGAAGTTCATTCCCCAAGGTTAGTTTTTTTTTAGGTAACATGCTCTTTTGAACTTAGATATCCACTAAACTAGTTTTTAGGGAAAATATCAAATATGTATTGTGCAGGTTATATTCTTTTTTTGTTTGTGTAGTGCAAATATCAATATATACAGCGTAAATAATATGCTTGGTTTTCTGGTTTGCAGGTCTCATATGGTAGATCTACATCAAAAGAGTTGTACTTGCCAAAGATGGCGTGTGTATGGTTTCCCATGCTCGCATGCTACTGCACCTATTGCTGCATCTGGGGGAAAGTTCCTTGATTATATCGACGAATACTTCAAAGTTAGTTGTTATCGCTAGCTATATTCAATCGCTATCAGACCTGTTCCTAATCACGACAGGTAAGTTTTTTAAGCAGTACATATTGATTTTTTTTATGGTAGTATCATACATGAGAATGGTTTTAAGAAGTACATATAAACCATAAACTAGAACTAGCATAGTACATATTGATATTTAGTGTAACACACATCAACAAAAACTGCACAAGTATAGTAGTTTTTTCTTATTTATGTTTTTCAATATACCACGGGCCTGATGAGTATACTGCAGAAGATATTATTCTGCCACCAATAGTAGTTAGGGCTCCTTCAGGAAGAAGAAAAAAGAACCGCATCAAGAGTGCATGGGAGAGGAGCAAAAATCCTATTACATGTTCAAATTGTAAATTGAAAGCTCATCACAACAAGGCTACATGCAATGTTATCTATCAGTACCAATATACGGATGAGAATTAATTTCATTATAGTTTTTTTAGTACATTTTGGATTTAAATTATTTTAGAAGATACTTGTCGCATTTTTTTAAGTTTCTTTTTTCAGAACTTTTCAACTGAATTATGTTCTTAATGACAGAATGTGAATTATTAGAGTTATTAGTGATTTTTATTCCCAATACATTTTTCTTTTATTTTAGTAATCTTATAGTTGTTATAAAAACACAAAAAATGTACATAAATAAAGTAATTTTTTAAATTCATATCAATATGTACTTCATAGTACATGTCAATATGTACCTGTTTTAGATTACGAATCTATTGGTTCAGAGTTTCAGAACAAAGTACATATCAATATGTACTTCTTAGCACATATAAAAATGTGCTTCCTTTCTATATAACTCTGAAATTAAATAGAAACCTAACAATGCTAATAAAGATCATCACATATATATATAAACATAATAACTAAAAACCAAGTTGAATAGGTAGAAACCAAGTTCAATAAGTAAACACAATAAGAAAGTTACTGAAGTACTATCCACAAAACCCTGCCCAACAAAAACCAAAATGCACCAACTTATATCCTCAGACCAAGAGCTACAAACATATTTGAATTATTTTGCAGTTAAACATGTATTTTCATTGGGAGGGTTACCAACTGATTTCAGGATGAGTGGCTATTAACAACCTGCATGCCAACTTTATTCTTTTCATATGAATCTTTTTCATCAGTTGTTCGTCGTCTCCCAAACTTTTCCCATGATGATCAATCTTTGATCTCCTCTTTATAAAATGCATGACATACAAAAGGCAGTCTGTCCAGATCCCTTGTTGTGGACAACCATAGTCTGTCAACCGTACGGTGCTCACCATCTTTCTTTTATGTTCATCCAAGAACTGATTGATAGGGTTGAACAGGTATTCAGACATTTTCTTGGCATTTTCATAGAATTGGTCCCTGAATGCCACAGATGAGTTGTAATGTATGAATTTCTCTGTTTCAAATTCAAATTCCAGCTGGGTCCAATGCTTGTTTCCGTGGCACATTGGTACAAGGATCTTTTCTATGTCATCTCTTATTTTCAAGATTGGCATGATGACAACAGCCACTCCTGCTCCCTTTAAATATTCTGGCTTGTCTACATGATACTGAAAATTGGAAATGTTGAATAGGTTATTTCATAAAAGTATATATCAATATATACTGTTTTCATATCCAATGTTCAAAAGTATAAAAGAAGAAAACAACACATACCCAAGCAGCTGGATCCAGGTGCAACACCTTAAAGTATTTTCTTTCTTCGTCAGCATTTGCTTGCGTCTTCATATGCCAGTTGAAGCTTATATTGAGCATAGTTGAGAAGGTCTTTCTCTAATGCTCTGTTAAATATTAGATATTCCATTGTAGACCCGCTGACGCAGATACCACCTCCATTCTCTACTCTCCGAGCAACAAAGCTGCACATTTATAACAAAAACACATATTGAAGTAAGTTTTTTTTATATGTACTGCAAAACTTACTTGATTTAAAATTAAAATGAAGGGTAGAAAGTACTTACATTCTCTTTCCGTTCTCAAAGTACGAAATTATAATCCCTATTTGTTCTTCTGTCACATTCTCGTAGAATGGTGACTTGCGAAGATCCATGAACTTCATTTTTGGTTTCTGATCTTTCCGAGCTTTGTTGGCTTTTCTTGTCTTTATCATCTTTTTTCTCTTCTCAATTTTTGGCTTCTTCTTTTCAGAAAACATACTTCCACTATCAAATAATGGATCTGTTTTCTTTCCAGGATTTGCATTGGTTACCCGACTGCTAACTTCTTCTCTAGGTTTGACTGTCTTCTTTGCAAGAACCTTTGGTTTTGCTTTTGCTTTGGAAGCAGTCATCTTGGCAAGTTTGGTTGCTAGTGGCACGACGCTTGACGTCTGGGTTGTTGTAACTTCATGTTCCTGCGTCTTTGAGTCCATATTTTCAGTACTATATTTTAATCATATTTTTTCAAACAATTACAAGAAAGGTAAATTACCACAAGTAGAAGATACACCTCCTGGTCACTTCCCTGCTCAGGTGTTACTTGAATCGCATTCTTCTCCGGTGTAATTTGGTTTGGCTCACTGTAGATTGTCGAACTTCTACACGTCGCAAATCATTTCCAAATAAATTATCAAAATATTTTCGAATGTCAATCCCAAACAGAGTATGGCTTGAAACACTACCATTGTCTTGGCTGAGAGATGCATATTCTTCATCATAAACATCCCTGCTGGAAATGGCTAAGTCCAAAAATTCTTCGAATGTGAACTTTTCGATGTCTTCCATCTTAGCCATCTCAGTAAACAAAGGGATTTTCATGCCGACGAAGCTGGAGACCAGGGTTTCAACGTCTTTTTCGTCTGGGTTCTGCGACATCCCTTTAATCGTTTCAAGACTCTGGTCAATTGCTTCAACCACCTTCTTCATTGCTTCTTGTTGAAGTCCAGTTAAATCATCCTGCAACCATAGAGTTTTATTCATGATAGTTAAATACATACTGATATGTATAGTTATATGACAATAATAGAACACATATGTAACCAAGTACATACTGATATGTACAGTTATATGACAATAATAAAACACAATTGTAATCAAGTACATATTGATATTTACAGTTATATGACAATAATAAAACACAATTGTTATCAAGTACATATTGATATTTACATTTATATTTTTGATAAACACATTTGTAATAAAGAGTGAAACTAGCCAGCATTACTTACCTGTGAGTTACTTTTCTTCTGCATCTGTTTGACCTCTTTCTCCAAATCAAATTTAGCCCATGTTTTAATAACATTAACATCAACACCATAGAACTTGCGCACTGTAGGTGGTGTTGACAATGCAACATTAAATGGCACATTTTTGACAGTGGTGTCACTCACATCATTTTGTTCATCTTCTGTTGGAATTTGAACAATTGACACTTCTTCTCCCAAAACTACTTCATCTTCTGTTATGTTTTCACAAAGAGGATCTGTTGGAGTAGTAGGAAATAGGAATTCTCCTGTTGGATTAGTGCCTAAATGAGTGGGACTCCGATCAATTGAGTCTCGAAACTCTTCTTCATTTTCAGGCTACATGGGAGAAGCTTTAATGTAAATGTCATTCAACATTTGCAGAAGCTTTGACGCATCAAGTGGTCCATCCTCATGCTGCATAGTGTTAGCTTCATCCCATTTCTTAAAGATTATCTTTCTCAAATCTTCATATCTTCCTTTACGGTTATCTTCTTCCACTTCCTTTCCTGCAATTTCTTCTTTATCTTCTTTTTTTTCATCTTCGCTCTTCTCTTCTTCAACTCTTCTTGTTATTCTATTCAGAATTTGCTTTTCTTCATTGGTATATTGAACCTTGAAATATTCATTGAACTGTACCAAAACAACAAAATATGTACTCTGAAATATGTACTATAAAAACAAGTTTTTTCATGAGGTACATATCAATATATATTGTAGGATAAAAAACATCATACATTCAACATATATCATTACGTACTGTAGGATAACACAACATCATAAATATAGTAAATAAGTACATATTTTTCTTACCTCATATTCAGTTTTATCAATGTCTTTTTGGAGTTCAGCACATAACTTTGACAGATTCCATTTGGCAGCTCTCGGAACAAACAATTTACTGTAGAAGCTTTCTTGTTCTTCTTCTTTTTTGATTTTGTTGGTGTAAAATCTACTGTATAAGCTTTCTTGTTCTTCTTCGGTGGTGGAGATTGAGGAGTATCGTGTTCTTCAATCACTGTTTCCTTTATACTTCTGTTGATTTTTCTCTTTGTACCAATTTTAGATGGAAATTTTTAGTAGTATAATGCTGACAGTAGCTTATGTTTGAGTTTGTATAATGCTGGAAGAAATCAAAGCCTGCTATTACATATTTCGATTTTCGTTTTTTGGTCTCTGTTTTTGGTGTTTGTTTCAGGTGTTTCCTGATTTTGATTTTGCTCTAGATTTTAAGGTTTTAGTGAGGGAAAGTAATGAAGTCGAGTAATGTTGGTGGAGTAGATGAAACTATTTTTCCGTTTTGAATGCGAGTAGTGTAGGAGGTGGAGGACGTGGGCTGGTTACACGTGATGGGTAGAATAATAATTGGGAGTTTTCAAAAGGTTTTTTTGACTTATGGTTAAACGGGTTTTCCTGGATGGACTAATGGTTAACACGGTCCCGTTTTTTTGGACTAGCCAGCAAAATTCCCTAGTGTGAGAGCCTAGTCCTATCTACAATAGGCCCAATTCCCCAATAAGAGAAAGAAAGCGAGAGAAAAAATATTTCTTCTTAGTATTATCCATATTCATTTTACATATATTCCTTCTTTACCTCCTTCTAACATATATCATCTCAAATCCCCTAGTATTACCAAAGTGTCACTCCAAACATAGTCTTAACTTCTCCTTTATTCCTTTTTTATCCTTATATTTCTATGGGTATTTCTTATAAGAGCTTGGGCTTAGTCCCAAGTCTACAGATAATCATGGCTTCAAGCCCAGCTAATAGACGTGACTCCCCTTATCGATGGGTAGTCATTTTTCAGGTATTAATATTAGGTATCAACTGTTTAATTAAATCTTCCAAAGACGGAGAACACACGTTATACTCATTACAATATTGCTCATTTGTCGGGTCATATGACTGGTGCATGTGCGAATAGTAATTGGGATCACCATGGTTTGAACCATAACCTCCAAAGGATTGGTAGTGGTCCCAAGTACTATCCACACTATGTTCACAGTAAGGATATTGTCCATTTTGAAATTCAGGTCGGTATGTATTGTATTGGTCCATGATATCGGTTCAACATTTTTATTTATTTTTATTCTTTTTTGGTGCAAATGCAAATATAAGGTTGACTAAAATAGGTAAGCTCAGGTTACCTTAGCAAAATATACCTACAGTCAAAGACTTATCAAAGGTACGAGACTAAGGCTTGTGGAATTTCAGTTGGTAACTCCCATTAAGCCCAAGATACGGGTACAACTTACTTTTCCACGGGTTTTCCTAAAATCGGTAGTCTAACGATGCAATTGGTGTCTACACAGTGTTTTTTTTTATATACAAAAATAAGAATAAAAAAATTAAAAATCTAACTAAATATAAAAGTCTAACTAATCTAATTAATTACAAATAAAATAAAATCTAAATAATAAAATATTACCTAATTAATTATTTATAATAAATTAAGATCTAAAATAAATAAAATATTGGATACTTACGTTTTTGGTAAACAAATTTTATCTCCACCTTAAATGCCAAAAAAAACTGCGCACCAAAAATTGAAAGATACCCAAAGAGTCAAATCTAGAATAAAATAAAAAAGTAAATAAAAAATAAAATCTAAACTAATCTAATATTTAAAATTTTTAACATAAACTAAAAATAATAATTTTTTAATCCCGACAGCGACGTCAAAAATTTGGTGTGATTTTAATTATATTGCAAGAGCACGCTATCAATTGGACAGTATGCAAGCATGAGTTGTCCTCAGAGACTAAATTATTGTTATCTTTAATTCCTAATTAAATTAAATTGAAATAATAATAATAGATTAAGAAATATGAATTAAAAATAAAAATAAACAAATATGAAGAAAAACCTAGGGTTTAGATTCCACCACTAATGTGCATATTAAATTATTTAACCAATTTTCTTTAAAACTCTTCGTTATGTTTCAAGACGATTTTCGGACATAGATATACATCTCGGAACATAAATCTTTTATTACTAGTAAACTTTTTCTCAAGATATCGACCATTCTCTTCATTTATAATGTTGATCTTTACAAAGAATACAAAATATAAACATAGGGACACATAAAAAGAATTATCATCGTGACTAAACTGGAATAAGGACCAAAAGAATTATCATTGAAAATGAGTAGAAGTCTCTAATATACATCATTTACAAAAAGAATAAAAACAAAAGAAGAAGAAAATGAAAATGAAAACTAAAACTAAAACCACTATGCTCGGACACGGACCAGAACAGAGAAAAATGGTCGTGAAAAATTCACTCCTCTTAAAGCGTCCATAATGGTAAGACTATAAGACGGACCAAACCTATTTATGGTCTTTGGTCCGTCAAAAACATACCACAATGGGACGAGTATGTTTACTCTTTGGTCCGTTTTTTCTACTGTTCAGGACCAATAATGGTCTCAAAACCGGACCAAATGTGTTATAGTCGAGCGGGCGTGTAGTGAACCGTCTGATGGCAGGCGGGCGTGTAGTTAACCGTCTGATGGCAGGCGTTCCTCTAACGTAACGCTTGAAAACACGGGCGTTAACCAAATCTCCGCCTGATGAAGCGTTCACCCAAGACTACGCCTGATGAAGCGTGCGTCCAGGATCACGCCCACTAACAGGCGGTAACCAAATGACCGTCCCATTGAAGCGTAATGCTAGAGATTCGCTTGGTCCATGCGTAGTGCTAAGGCTCCGCCCCACTGAGAGCGTGCGTCTGATGCTCCACCTGTTTCTAGTTTTATTAAACTCACATGTATCATGACTCTCTTGACATGGCATAAAGTTCCAAACTAATTAAACTAATTAAACTTTAATCAAACTAATTAAACTTTAATCAAACTAATTAAATTAATGAATAGACTAATAAAACTTTAATTAATAGACTTAAACATTCAAACTAACTAATGAAATGAAACAATAGTCTACTATACCGCCCATTAAACATGAAACTAACTAAATTAAACTAATTAAACTTTAATCAAACTAATTAAACTAATGGATAGACTAATGAAACTTTAATTAATAAACTTAAACATTTCAAACTAACTAATGAAATAAAACGGTATAGTAGACTACCGCCTCATCAAGCGTTGATGCATCCGTCCGCCTGGTGAGTGAGCGTTCGTCTACGGATCCGTCCGGCGCTTCAAGCGGTTGGCTAGATGCACTCCCGTATTTTTTCGCACACACTTCTCTCGCACGTGTACACAATTGATCAGACGTAATGCTAGGGAACCGCTCCATCATGCGTTTGTCTAGTAAAGCGCCCGTCTCTGGGGCGTGCGTCTAGGAGTCCGTCTATCATCATGCGTAATCTTCGTTACCGCCCCACATCAAGCGTTCAACCAGATGTCCGCTTCACACAAGCGTTAAAAGACAACCGCCCGTCTCAACAAACGTATACCCATACGCCCGCCCAACAACAAACGTTATCCTAGACCACCGCCCGTTCATTTGTAATGATGAACCCGTTTTTTTTGACCGGATCAAAAAGTAAAAAATTTACTCTTTGATCTTTGGATTTGGTCCCACAACTATGGACACCCTTAAACTCCCCATTTGATCGTGTATATATAACTTCAAAGGAATCTGTTTCCCTTTTTTATTTTCTACACCACATCGTCACCCAATAGTATTGCACCACTTATTTAGTATTACACAAAATAATTTAATGGAAATGAGCCACATCATCCTTTCCTAAACATTCCATCATTTGTTAATACTTTTGGTTTTTACTAGCAAACTTTGCTTTAATTAACAGAATTTTTCAAAAATCCATTCTCACCTCCTAATATTCCTCCCTTGATCGCTACCTCGTGTCCAACTATTAGCCAACCCCAAACAATTAATTCCAAAAGATTACGTAAGTCATTTTAAAAACTTATTTCATTGTTTCAATAAAACTTGGTATAAAAAATCAAGGTGAACAAACTTACCATGTATAAAACCCTCCCATATTATCTTTTATAAAGAAAAAAAAATTTCAAGTTCTTCTTCCGTTAGTTTATTGCTCAACCCGTCAATTCATGAAATCGGGTTATCCTCATCCTACGTAGGAAGAAGCAGCGCGTCCCGATTTGACCTTCCATTGGAGAGCAGCCTTTCTTCCCCCCCTGCAGGGGAGAAAGAGAAAGAAGGGCGAGGGTATATGCACCGAGGAAAGAAGCATCTAAAGCAAGCGCCTCTCATTATTATATTAAAAATGAGACAAAAACTCCATTTCACTGAATAATAATTAAATTTAGATTTTAATTATTTTCAATATACTCGAGATGCCCTTCCATATATAACCTAGGTATTGTAATTTTAGGGCATTTTCTTCTTCTTCTTCTTCTTCTTCTTCTTCTTCTTCTTCTTCTTCTTCTCTTCTTCTTCTTCTTCTTCTTCTTCTGCTGTATCTCCCCACCACCATCACCAACAACAACAATACTTCCTCCGAGACCATCACCAGCAGCGACAGTACCTTCTCCGCCACAACAACACCTTCGTATCCTTCACCAACACCTCTCTTCTTCTTCTCCTCTCCACCACCATCATCAGCAGCAACAATACCTCCTCCGCCACCATCACCAGCAACAACAGTACCTCCTCCGCCACAACAACACCTTCGTATCCTTCACCAACAACACCTCCTCCTCCATCGCTTCCTCGTCGTTATTGTTTCTCCTCCACCACTATATGTCCAAATCCACCACCAACAACACCTCTTCTTCCTCTTTTTATCCTCTACAAACATCACCAACACCTCCAGATCGTCATCGCCGAAAATCTTCAACAAAATATAATGATATATCATCATTGTCAAATTTGGGTTTTTTGTTGGTGAAATGTCAGGAAAACTATGAAACCTTTTGGGGTTTCATAGTTTTTTCATCATTTTGTTTTCATCTGTAATTTTATTTGAATGAAAAAAGAAAAACTATGAAACCCCAAAAGGTTTCATCGTTTGTTTTGTTTCATCTACTATAGAAGAAAAAACTATGAGACCCCAAAAGGTTTCATCGTTTGTTTTGTTTCATCTGTAGTAAGATGAAACAAAAAAATGTAATTGATATGTATGAAACCTTATTCGGTTTCATTGTTTTTTTATATGTTGAGACATTTTTTCTTCAGAAAAATGTAATTGAAATGGATGAAACCTTATTCGGTTTCATAGTGTTTTTTGCATCTGTTTTTTTTATTTGAATGAAAAAAGAAAAACTATGAAACCTTTTTTGGTTTCATAGTGTTTTTTTCATATGTTTTTTTTTATTTGAATGAAAAAAGAAAAACTATGAAACCCCAAAAGGTTTCATCGTTTGTTTTGTTTCATCTACTACATATGAAAAAACTATGAAACCCCAAATGATATGTATGAAACCTTATTCGGTTCCATTGTTTTTTATATGCTGGGACATTTTTTCTTCAGAAAAATGTAATTGAAATGGATGAAACCTTATTCGGTTTCATAGTGTTTTTTCATCTGTTTTTTTTTTATTTGAATGAAAAAAGAAAAACTATAAAACCCCAAAAGGTTTCATCATTTTTTTTCATCTGAAATTTTATTGAACGAAAAAAAACGATGAAACCAAAATTGAACATAATTGAATCATAAATAAATAAGGGTGAAAACAAATGGTTTGAAACTTTCTATCTTTGAACCTAAGTATGAAAGATTGATTTCGAAACAGATGATGAAACCATTTTTGATTTTGATCTGTGATTTTGTTTTGATTTTAGGTTGAAATTGTTACTGATGATGATGAACAACAATTTCGTCAATATTTTGAAATTGTTTTGATTCTGATTCTAGTAGATGATGCAGATGAGGATGATGAAGACGAGGATGATGAAGATGAAGACGAGGAAAAAATTCCGTAAGGTGAAGGGGAAAAAAATTCTGTAAGGTGAAGGTGAAGTGGGCGTGATGGGTGTGATTTGTTAATGGATTTGGGCTGAATTATAAGTGAGGGTAATATGGACAGTTGGGTTTTTTGTATCAAATTTGTTTTGTTGGGTTTAAGGTAGTTGGATAGTGACACCTTTGGACTTATAACCCACGGTCCGTTGTTTCAATTTCTGTTCTCCGTCCAAGCAAATTCGAACCTCCAAAACCACGTCAACCCATTTGTATTCTTGTAGTATTTAAACGTGACCATTTGTCAATTAACCCATTTTATACAAATTATACGTCGTATGTCCGGTTAGCCACATTCGTTTATTGGTGTATTGAGACAGCTGATTTTTCCTTCATTTTACGGGTGAAATTTCGCGTTTTAGTCCGACCGAGCTTTATTTACTAAATACTTTAAATATGTTCAAAATAAAGAACTAATAAATATAAGTTAAGACGTAGATTATGGCGTGTTTACACACTTATCAATGGTATCTAGGTATTACTCATCCCTATGTTATAAATCATGTTCAACAAAATAAGTTGGAGAAGGCGAAGGATAAGAGTGTTGAAACCGGGAAGACGCCTACTTGCGGCGAAAGCGTGACAAATGTGTTGGAGAATATGGTAAATAAAGTTATTCTCTTTATGATTTTCGACGTGTTATAAAGTTTGATCTAAACTAACGTATTTTTATGTTTAATTTAAATAGGTTAAGACGGGTAGGAAGCTCTTGAGAAAAATGATGGATAAAATGCGCACGAAAGAGCCTATGTTGGCAAAAGAACAAACACGTCTTTACAACGAATGAAACAAGGTTATAAGGCGCCCAAAAGGAGTCCACTATGATAGGCGCTTAAATCATACATTTTTACCTTTTAATTTATATTTGTTAACACTTATGATTTTATTAATATACCATCTTATTATTTTTATAGGTGGTTTGTATAAAATCTAAAATTTTAAGCTAAAAGCGTCTAAAAGAGAATTTTTAGGTGATCCGAAAATTATATGGCTAGGTTCGGAAACTAGACAACCTATTGCGAACATAATTGTTATCTCGTGGACAAGTCACCGAACTAAAGTGATCAACACCGGTCGGATACATAAAGAAAGAAAATTGGATGATTTTGTAATTGATACTCTGTTTTGGGGGTTGGGAACTAGTGGTCCACGTGACTAAAAAGTGGACAGACAAGATTCAGTTTTTGTCTATTGGAGCGTCCGATCGGAGGTGGCGAGTGCAAAAGTAATTAGGTTCACATGATTCAAAAGACGTCAGGTACAATTGTAGAGACGTGGTGATGATTAGAAGAAGCTGAGAAAGAAGCTAGAAATCAGGAGCTTCATTAGATTGGTGACGTAGCATACTAGAGATAAGGGAAGTTAAGTCTGCACTCTTTTAGATTAGCGCGGAGATAGAGAAAGAAGGTGGCACTGGGGTGTACGGTTTGATAGGTTAGAAAGGTAGGCTGTGTAGAGTGGCTGAATTTTCTGACACGGAAAGAAAAGTGAAAAGACCTAGGTTTCGCTAGGCTGTTGGTATAGTGATCAGGTGATGGAGAGAACTAGTGGTTGACTAGAAGTGAAAAGCAGCACGTATAAAAAGTAAATAATTGAGTGGTGAGAGGCATTCTCTTTTCGGAGGAGAGAGGCGGACACAGGGTGCGTTTTTGGGGTTCTGTTCTTTTGTGGCGTACAAGAGTTTCCTGTGAAGAAAAAGCGGAGTAGCTGTTCTGTGTTCCGGCGGTGTAAAAGGACGGAAATGACGACAATCCTGCATGACATTGATCTAAGTTTTTCTCTTTATTTTTTTTTCTATTTGTTTTTATGGATTTTAAGAAATCCACCTTCATGTTTTAATTAATCTGTAACAAGAATTTTATGTTGAAACCATTTTTAGTACTAGATCAATTGAATTGAATTATTTGATAATAGAGTGTTATGATTTGAATAGATTAATTCTTGATATTGTTTATTGATTTAATAAAAAATTAGTTGTTGCTTCACTGGTTCTGTACAATACAGTAACCTATGTGCAGAATTAATAGGACATCAAATATGTTTGCCTACTTATTTGATATTAAATGCTTTGGTTAAATCTTTAGATGGGGTATACTTAGAAGAGCCGGATATTATTTGTGAACCTATAATTAGCTTAGTATTATTTTCTCGCTAGCGCAATTTGATGGTGTATGCTTGAGACTAGGGATTTTGATGCGCCATGCTTAGGGCGTTCCAGTGATATTTGCGACTCTAATACATATAATAGGTGATGTCGATAGAACGAACTATAAATGAATATTTCATGAGTTATGTTCACTTCAGTAATTAAATAGAAATAGTAGTGGATACTGAAAACCCTGGTTACCGACTCTCCCATTTGATTTACTTTTATTAGTTTAGTTTAGTTTTTATTATTTTATTCATTATTCCAAAAATCCCAAATATTATTTCTGATTAGTTAATTGAGATATTGATTGCAATTTTTCCCGCTCCTTGTGGGTTCGACCCGTACTTGCTGTTGTCTACTAGTTAGACGCCGTGCAATTGCGGTTATTTATATATGGCAAATCTAAAATCCTATCACACTATAAGGGGAAGGTTCAAGTGTTGTTGCTGCTACTAGAAGGGGACCAAGTGGGGAAGGCTCAAGTACGGCTGCTGCTACTATGTTGGAACCAAGTAGAGATTAGACCCCATCCGACGAAGAACTTGGACGTGGTGAAAGAGTTTGTCGCAATCATCGACGTGGTGAATGAGTGTTTGAATTCAGTATGTTTGCATTTTAGAACAATTATATGGTTTGAATTTCGTTAGTTGGTTTGTATTTGACGTTAATGCTTCGTAACTTGGTCTGAAACTTTAGTTTATAAATTCCATAAGTTCGATAAAAATATTTGGTTGATAAAGCCTATTAAATAACAAACCGAACAAATAGTTCGACTGACTAAAAAAAAATTCGACTGAGAAACATTGAAATCTATGAAAAACAGAGAAAGGTTCGGTTAAAATACCAAGTGTAAGCTTAACCTAACTTTGTTTTTGGTTTTAAAAGAAGAGGTAAATCCTATTATCGAGCTAGCCAAACTTTCTACTTGATGAAAAGTTGTTGATATTTTGAAAGTTCGGTTAAGAATCACATTGTTCGGCTTACACACATTGAAAATTAGGTGAAACAGAGAAAGGTTTGGTTAAAATACCAATTATAAGCTTAACCGAACTTTTTATATAAGTTCGGTTATTAAATCCTATTGCCGAACTTTCTACTTCCACTTTTAACTTAACCGAACATCTCGGTTCGGCTACTACCATTAGTACTACTACCAGCTAAGTTCGGCTGGGCATAAGGTGTAATCGAACTAACCGAACATTACACTTGTTCACCCAAAATAAAACCGAAATTAGTCTGAATCTCCATTAACTCCATGAACTCAGAATTTGGCTACCTGTGTTTATCATTGTCCTAACCGAACTTATATCGACCTTTTCGAAGCCAATCTATAAAGTTTTATATTTTCACAAAATTTAAGCCAATTCAAGCAATAAAAACACATTAACAAGTATACTCGTGTATCTCATACATTATAATCTTTATCTTTTTCGTTGTGCTCTCGATAGTCTCGAAAAAACCCTAATTTTGGGGTTGAGATTGAGTTTGGGAAAGAACACATTAACCATCTAATAAATCATCCATTACCAAATTGTTGGTAAGATTGACGAATTATTTGTTCTTCTAGAGTAATTGATTTTAAATTTAACAACCACCGAACCTAGGTTTTAATTTTTTTTCAAAAACTCTTCTTTTCCTTCTACTTCTGTCTCTCAATAATTCTAATTCTCTAACACAACAATATTTTATATTATCTAAAACTAACAATTAACTAAGTTAACTTAGTCGAATTATTACCGTTTAATTAAATAGAGATATTTTTACCATTAATAAAATTATATGGATAGAGAGACCAGAAATTACTTCCTAATAACCTTAGCAAAATGAAAATGATCCCCCCAAATTGGTCCCAAAAGATTGTTTTTTCTAGTGGTGCTGATGTTAGGCTTTAGTTTCTTGCTTCTTCTTGGGCTTTCTTCATGGTAGCAAATGCCAAAAAGTTACACTTGAGTTGTAGGGATCAATTACATACCGTCAAGATTGTGGGATCTAAAGGCTCGCATATCCCTTTATTCTTTCTAATGATATACCTCCTCTATCTATATGTATATATATTCAAGTAAGCCAATCAATTTTGAGAACCAAAACAAAATGGACTACTTCACGTCTCTTATTCTCTTTTTTCTTCCGGCCATTTTCATTTTTCATCTACTCCACAGACGATATCGACCATCTACCGGCAGCCTCCACCTTCCACCATCACCTCCAAAACTCCCAATAATCGGCCACCTCCACCTCGTCTCAGACATGCCACATCACTCGTTCTCCGAACTCGCTAAAAACTCGGTCCAATTATGTATCTCCAACTTGGACAAGTCCCTACTCTAGTCGTTTCATCAGCAAAACTCGCTCAAGAAATTCTTAAAACACACGATCCCGTTTTCTCAAACCGGCCACAAATTATCGGAGCTCAGTATCTTTCTTTCGGGTGTACTGATATAACGTTCTCACGTTACGGTCCTTACTGGCGACAAGCAAGAAAAATATGTGTTACTGAGTCCAAAACGAGTTAACTCTTTTCATCTCATTCGCAACGAAGAAGTCAAGTTATGTATCGATTCGATATCGAAATTACCAGGATCGGAAGTAGATATGAGTGAGAAATTCTTTGTTTTAGCTAATGATGTTTTATGTCGAGTCGCATTTGGAAAATGTTTCATTAGTGATGATGAGTCGAATCGGTTGCCCAAAGTTTTGACTGTGACACAAGAATTATTTGCTGGGTTTAGTTTAGTATTGCTGATTTTTATCCTGGGTTAGAATGGATTAAGTCACCGGGTTAGTGATTTAAGATCGGTTTGTGATGAAATAATATCAGAACACATGAATCGGGATAAAACGGTTGGTGGTGGCAACCATATTCCGGCGCCGGATAGAGAAGATTTCGTTGATGTTCTATTGAGGGTTCAAAAAGACGGTAACTTGGAAGTTCCAGTTACGGATGATAATTTGAAAGCTCTTGTTCTGGTAATTACTTGTCTTTCTTTCTCTCTAGTGTTTTTGTTTTAGTTTGTTCTTACGACAAGTGGGTTACATGCAACGTATAAGGACAAATGCCAGTCAAAAGTTGGACTTACTCAGCAGTAGTAATCAGTTTGTGTTCACATTTAAAAAAGGTTGCTAAGGGCGTCCACAATGGGGCGATTAAACCCATCGATCAAAGATCAAAAAATTTGATTTTTGATCCGTCCTAAAAACAGCGGAGGATGATCAAGTGAAGGCCTAGGATATCGTTTGAACGCAAGCGAAGTATCAACTCATCGCTTGGAAAGATGGACGAGAGAATGAGACATCGCCTGGTACAAGCGAAATGCTGCTCTACCGCCCACAAAGAAAAACTACAAGCGAAATCTCAACATTTCGCCAACCAAATTAGCGAAATCCCAATATCTCGCTGGTATAAGCGAAATGCTATCTCGCCTATGATTGTGTGAAGAACCCGAGTGAAAAATAGAGGAAGATGCTTAACATTTGAAATATTCAAATGTTTGAAATGGAGGGAAATTAACATTTGAAATATCAAATGAACTTATACAACAAGCGAGGTAATAAGGGAACGTGAAATGAAATGGAGGGAGGTGCTTACTAGTCCAAGCGATGCAAGGGCATCTCGCCCGTGTGGCCCTCGCTTACACAAGCGAAACTTTAGTATCTCGTCCAACTCCAAACGACGCCTTGCACTCTCGTCTAACTCTAAACGACGCCGTGGAACCCCGCCCAACTCCAAGCGGCGCCGTAACATCTCGTCCGTGTTTATTAATTTTGGGCGAAATGTCAGCTATTCGCTTATGTGTATGCGAGCTGCTGGGGCTCGTCGCATCAAACGAAACATTACTATCCCGTTTGACATGGCGGAATGTTAACTCTTCGCTTGTGTTTTTAAGCGAGATGTTGGGACGTCGTTCGTTCACAAGCGAGGGGCTATGATTTCGCGCGACTATAATTTATAGTCGTCGATCAGCGACTAGATTTAATCTGGAACAATGATTTTCATCGATCAAATACCAAATATAATCGACGCTGTGGCTCATTTTCGACTATCGACTGTATTTGATCTTTAATCGTCGGTTTAGTCGACGATTGCAGATGCTCTAAGGTTACCAAATTCAGATTTACTCAATAGATTTAGGGTCAAGTATCGTCATCCAATGACTGTACCATCATAATATAGCGAATTAGCATGATAAATCAGACCATATTTTTTTTAACCGGATAAACGATGATAAGTCACAACTTTACCCGTCAGAGTGGACTAGTCCGTTCATCACTACTTTGTGTCGAAGTCATAGTTCTCTATCTGCTACTATTCTGATATACTTGATGCATTCTGAACATGCACTTGTGCACGTATCTAACACTTTTGGAGTTTGATGTTTTTGTCGTATACCATTGTTGTACTTTTCCTTTTTCTTATAGGTATAACTTTGTTTTGAAATACAACACTTTTGTCCTTGGCTTGACAACGAAGGAAGGTCGTCAACGACTCAGACGTACACTTGTAGCTTGTTTTAGTAAGAAGTAGTTTTCAGAAGTCAAATGCACAAAAAAAGAAATTTATTTCATAAAAAGTATGATTTTCTACTTGCGAAAGTCATTACAAAGTTTTGATCCAGGCCTCATTTCTGACTTTCCACTTAATTAAATTGTAAAGTTATTTCTTTTGGATACCAAAAAATAGAAATCAATCTCAGAAATTGATAAGATCTTTTAGAACTTTCTTGCTTCTAAAAGTATTTTTAAATTTTATATCTAATCTAACTTGATTTTTTCTTAAAGACGAAAAGTTATTTTTGATTATATTTACACAGGAAGGCAAATAATACATCCTAACTGTCCTATTTTCATGGGCTTAAAAGAATAAGTCATAATGAGTAACAACAGCATTATCAGTTGCTAGAAAATCAGGAGTATCCTGTATCTAGTTAATCATACTAAAGTCGAGATGTATATGTTGTGTATTTAACAGGACATGTTTGTTGCCGGAACTGATACCACATCAGCAACTCTAGAATGGACATTTACAGAATTAAGCAGACATCCAAATATTATGAAGAAAGCCCAAGAAGAAGTAAGAAATGCAGTTGGACCGAACGGGTTAGTCGAGATGAACCATCTTCCACAGCTTAACTACATGAGAGCCATCATTAAAGAAACCTTTCGTATACACCCACCGGTTCCTCTCTTGGTTCCTCGTGAATCTACGGAGGACTGTAAGATCGATGGGTACGATATACCAGCAAAGACGCGTGTACTGATCAATACCTACGACATCGGTAGAGACCCATCCTCATGGCCCAACCCACTTGAGTTCAAACCAGAGAGATTTATGGTTGAAAGTGGTGGTAGAGACATTGATGTCAAGGGGCATCAAGATTTTGATTTACTACCTTTTGGTGGTGGTAGGAGAGGTTGCCCCGGATATTCTTTTGCCCTTGCAACAATTGAGCTTACTTTGGTCAGGTTGATGTTTCATTTTGATTGGTCAGTGCCCGTTGGGGTTCGAGCTGAGAATGTGAATCTCGATGAGATATTCGGATTAGCCACTAGAAAGAAAACTGCACTGGTTCTTGTACCTACCATTAATGAAGATTATATATGTAATAGTCAAGGACAATGAATCATGTCTATATGTTAGAAAAAAAAAACTTGAAGCTATTGGAGTGAAATGATTTTGTTATGTTAAAGTCTTTGGAAACTTGACTTTTGTTAAATCAAACTCAAATTGATTAAAAGAGAGGTCCATGTACTTGAAATTTGTAAGTTGGAACCGGACCTGAGAGACTCAAATAGTTGAGATCCAACATTGTGAGATGCTTTAACTTTGTGATAGATTGCGGGATAGAACCAGTAACATCTATAAAGTGCCTGAAAATTATGGATTCGAGGTAAGGAAGGTCACCTACTAAGGATGAAATTTGGCCAGAGAGTCCACCCACTGAGGAGCTTCGAAACAAGCGGAATTCTTTGGTACGGTTGGTTTTACGATCACATTTGACTACATACCACTCACAAAGCTGTACCTGGAAGCCACGAAGTTCACTCATAATGGTTGTTTAACCTTTCTTTAAGCATTTGTTTGTCTTGTGATTTTATTGTTGGGTTGATACATACATACATGAGATAATCAGTTCCATCTTGGTTTTGGGTTTTATTTTCTTTGTTGATTTTAGATAATACTGTTGATTTGTGGAAAGTCTTTCTAAAATCATGAGACAACTCCCTTCGTGTAGGTTGCGCTAATATGACTTGTCTACTGAGATATAGTCATACGCACCCACAATCTTCGAACTTGTGGATAAAAATGAATTCTCTGGACTTGAATCAAAACCTGCCCATGCACCCCTTCATAGACTGGTTGGCGCTTATTAAGAAAACAAACAGAACATGGATCGTCAGAAACAAAAACACCGGTTGTTTTATGATACAATTAATGGATAACTCATGCCATGATGGCACTGCATTGGTGGTGGTGGTTCTGCTATTGGTCCATAATCCGTGTCGTGACAGCATGTCCCTGTTGTAAATATTTTTTTCGAGCAACTTTACCAATTTATGATGAATATGTTTACCAAGGCGAGGCATCAAACTTCATGACAAACAGTGAATAAGGAAAAAGTAATATAGTATGCAACTGGGTTAATTTGTTAGAAGATTGATATTTGTATTTTTTTTTTTTGTTACTCATTCTATACAGTGAATAAGGAAGAAATAATATAATTCTCAAAGATGGCTGATGATTTTAGCCTGCAACACATGATTTTGCAATGGATGTACATATTTCTTAACTAGTCTATAATTGTGCAACACTGTAATCTACGCACTGGCAAAGAGCAAAAATAATCATGTCAGTCCCAAGTGTTGCGTTTAACAATGCAAACAACACAAATTGAACATCAAAACAGACATTCTAATCAATACGCCTATGATTTGTTCTTTATGACCTTATTGTACCATTGGTAGAGTTTGCTTAAAGTCCCAAATGGTTTTCTTATTTGAATTATGTCTTTTCTAATGCTTATTGCGCCTATATAATTATGTTGGTCAAGTGGCATCGACTACTCCTATGCTTAAACCTGGAGATAGAAGTTCAAGCATAGGAGATAGAAGTTTATACTTCTATCTGTAAACCTGGAGATAGAAGTTCAACACCTTATAAACATTCAGCTAAACACTTGAAGCTTAGACCTAATCATTCAACTATCTAAAGTTGTCTAGTAAAACAAACATAAATCGAAATGAACCAATAAATGATACAAATCTGAATTCTATTTGGACCTAACATATGAAACAGATGATGAAAGTGTTGGTGACGAAGTTCTATATTGAAGAATAACTAAACTATAGTTTTAGAAATGGAAGAATCACATACAAATTTTATAAGCAAGTGAAGCAATGACAATCTGCAAAAGCTAAATGGTATTCAAGTAATTTTGCCTACATTGCATTTCATGGTTGTCAAAATTTACTATACATGTCAGATTTGGTAAATTTGACATGCCGAGTAAAAATTGTCAGAATCTCAGACTACTTGGTCAGACTATCTTTCCTACGAGAAGTTTCCAAATACCCGGCATAGTTCAGAAGTAGAAATGAGATTGAAGAAATAGCGACAACAGAAAAAAAAAAATGCACATACCGTACGGTAGTCGATTACATAAAGTACAACCTATAATTTTATAGAGAAAGAACTGTCAATTAAGTGCATCTATAATTAAGAGTAACAAAAGGAGTTATTTAGACTTTGTGACCGTAGTGTGTTTGGATCCAAAAAATTAATTTTAGAGTTTGGATTCTAGGACGGTGATTGACCACGTAGATAGTTATAAAAGTTAGTTAAACATGGATATGACTAGCATAATATTAAGTTTTGACATATTTTATAAGAACCCAAATTTTTGTTGAGTTTAAGTGGACCTATTATAGCTAGAAAATTAAATTCTACACTAAAAACGTTAATAAAATAAAATAAAATAAAATAAAACGTAAATCCATGTTTATATGCCTTTAATAATTTTAGGTGGTCTTAACGGTAGATGTTTCTTTCTAAATAGTAAGTTTGTATTAATTTGAATCCTTGGTGCCTAAGGCTCACTCTTATAGACATTCACAATTCAACATTCACAGTAAAAATTGTTGTCTAAAGTGTTATTTCCATATTACCTTCAAGGAGTTGTTTGAACGCTATCTGGAATCAGCTCTGTGGCGCCAAACCATTTGGCGCTGCAAATTTTACTTATGCGCCGCGCAAAAAAAAATATTCGGGGAATCAGCGCCAAATGATTCCCCGCCCAACACCATATAGTAGGGTGCAACCTCTCGCCGCCTAATCATTTGGCACCGCGTAAAAATGTTTGTTTGACCTTTTTAATCCTACACTCCACTTACACTCCTACGAAATAATTCACACTCTCGCTACATCGATTTTCCTTGGCCACGATGTAATGTAAAATGAGTTTGTTTCGTAAATTTCAGATTAACAATTTAATTAGTAAATACCAGTAAATAAAGAATGTTCATCAATTAATAACTTAAATTACATCCCCTCATTCGAGTATTGTGTTGATAACACTTTTTTAAGGAAAAATTATGAATGGGTATTCCCTTTACAAGGAGTTACATTGGTTTCTTTAACTTCAAACATATTTTATCCCAAGTGGTTGTAGAGGTCATGACCAGTACTTGATTTGTTTTTGTTTTTTTAACTTCAAACTTATTTTTTCCCAAGTGGTTGGAGAGGTTGAACTTGAAGGCTGATGTTGTTTGTTATTGTTCACTAGTATCTCTGAAAAATTCGTCATTTTTATGCAGTAGCAACACACACGAACTTTGTTATCATCATTCTCACTGGAACCTTGATACATTATTTCTACGATTCTGATACATCCTCGGACTCTGCACTGTGACCCATCCCATGGACAATCCAGAACCAATGATCTTTTTATCCACATGTGAAACAAGGCGTAGTCGTTAATGGAAAAGATGATCTACAACAAAGTTACTTTCCTCGATTAATAAATTTATCCATTCAAATGCTCCACAAGTTGGTTTTTGGCATTTGACGAATAACCTCCCCGCATTTTTCCCTTTATCCGACTCTAATATGTTGCATCACCCGTCATAGTCTTTTCTTGAACATTGCGAGTAGAGAAATGGACACAAGGCACTTCTGTGATTTTCAGACTGACATACGTCGTATTTAACGATAGAAGAACACTGATAATACAAAACTACTTAGATTTCAAACATTCGAACATAAACAAAACTTATAAATGACTCAAAAGAAAAATAAGATAATTACCTTAGAACACTACATGTTTCTTATGTTTTCTGTAAAGCAAATGATGCTTAAGTGTATTGTTTTATAGGGCAAAAAAATAGACGTTGGGGTTTTATTTTATTGGAAAATACAAAATGTTCCCAAACGATTATATTTTCAAAAAAATAGCCGTTGTGGGTTTTGTTAATTTTTGTTACGCTCCTCTCACACTAGGCGCCAACGACTATATTTGAAATTTGAATCAAGAGATTAATCGAACAAAAATGCAATAAACACCATTTAAATAGAGAAATTCATTCTTTAATTTGCATAATAGTGCTACAATTTTTTTTTAGAAAATTACATTGATTAAAGCATCAAACAAGATTTACTTTTAAGGTGAAATCTTTTAAATAACTTAAATCTAACACTACCGATTAAATACTTAAACTTAACACTACAAATTGATAAAAATAAATTTTAGTTGATTTCAATAATGTTGAAGATAGCCAAGACGAATCATAATTTCATTTTTCATTCCTCTAACGACAGACATCTCATGCTCAAGCAACGTATCCGGATTAATGGCTAGCATCTTCAAGTCAGTTCCTCGTTGGTTTCTTGCTAAGATATCATTGTTGGTTGCTAAGATTCTAATATTCTCAGCATCTTCGTCATACTTGGTCATCCTTTCTTGACTATTTTCTTTAAGAAATTATATCACCTCCTTTATTCCTTCATTTCTCGATCTAGCCTAACGTCTATTTCGTTTTGATAAATTTCTACATGGACCCCTCTCATATTTATGGTCAAAAAATGGTCTTCTTCGTGATCCATCAGAAGATTCATTAGGGGTAGATTGTGAACCTTCATACACTTTAGCATTTTCATCATCACCATCTAGTTGCGTTGTCGTTTGGCTTTGTGGAGTTGTTGTTTCACGATCAATAATTTTCGGATTGAAGTGCATCTTCAAAATTTGGAATACCCTATCATGTCTCCAAGGTTATCCATTTTGTGGGTCCTCTTCATAACTCTCCTGATCTCGACGGTACTGTGGAAAAAAAATGTTAATGGTTGGTTGTCGTGAACATTTATAAGAAAAAATGACCACTGTTAAATAAACTTACTGCAGTTTCAATTGTGAATCCACTAGGCTTGTTCTTGAAGTAAGCTCTAACATGATTAACATATCTCTTTACTTTTTTCTCAATGTGCTAACTCTTTGCTGCAAGGCCTTTCTAGTTCTTATGTTATCATTCCTCCATGTTGCATTGTATTCTATAAGAATTCGTGACCAAAACTTCTTAGTTGCTTGATCCTTCCTTAGAATTGGATCACAAGTAAACGATACGTTAGCATGGGTTAGTGCTTCATCTTCAACACTTGTAAATTTAGCCATTTTCTTAAGATCAAAGAAATTATAAAAATTGACAAAATAGACTAGTAGAAGAGGAAAATCAAAAGATTCTGGTGTGCTTGATGTAGAACAATTCAAATTTTATTTATAGAGTTTTGAAAAAAAAAATCCGTTGGGATTTCAAACGGCTAAAAAATATCAGCCATCAGATTGAGAGATTCGTTGGTGATCTAACAAATCATATCTTGCGCGACAAATAATTTGGCGCAACGACGACATACCATTGGTCGCCAAAGATATGTTCTGTTAGATCGCATAGCGGATCTCTTAATCCGATGGGTGCCAAACTACCATACCTTCTGTTTTTATGTCAATTTGACTTCGTGCTTTACTGACTGAATGTTGGTGAAGATCTCTCTGCTCATGGGAATCTACACTCTCATTATGAAATAGACTAGTGGCAGGGTGGTAATCTAAGTTGGCATCCACTAAGATCCTCTTCAATACTGGTTGACAGTTACAGAAATAAAAATAGTACCAGAATTCTAAAATCATCCACATCCACATCCCACCCATATCTCTGTTCTCATAAGAACTCCAAACATCAAGCCATTTGTACAAATTACCCAAAGCAGGAGTACCCCAGTCATAACTCCCAACATCATACAAATTATCCAATATTACATACTAACTTTTATCAACTCTAGTTGTAGTATCAACAAACATGAATGAACCAATACACCAAAGCAAAAACATTCTTGTCAATTCCTCGGCAATCTGAGTGTTGTCCAACTTCTCTTTACTCTTTATGTAATTAGACAAGTGAGATAAAGGTATGACACTTATCCTTGAATTCCACTTTCCATATTTCATGCCCTTACTTTTTCGATATTCCAAATGATCGACACACCACGTAAATATTTATCATCCATAGCTTCACAATCTTTTGGTCCAGATGTTTCATGTGGAAGTTGTGGAATTGGTTTATCTGCTCCAATTGGAATACCCGTCAAACGATATAAGTCCAAAGGGGTTAATCATATCTCAAACTCACGAAAATAAAAAGTTTTTGTCTTCTTCCACCACCTCTCACAGATTGCTTCAGTTAATTTTTGATATGCATTTTTGAAATCAAATTGAAATACATAATAAAAACCACAAGTGTCACAAAGCAAACATACTGCAATATTATTTTCTACCACTATTTTGTAATACTCATTCACACGGCTCTAACTATACCTAAATTTGAATTTAAGTTGTGCATTCAAATTACCATCAGATATATGTTTTGTTATACCATTGCTTTTAGACAATGTCTCAAACTCACTCAAACCAATGTTCTCGATAATCTATTGAAGTAAACACAAAAAGATTCACAATCAACAAATGAAAAATCTCAAGTTGAATTATATTAACAATATCAATTTCACCACAAGCACCATCAACAGAAAAATCAGATATACAAATATCAATTTCATTTTATCAAAACAACCTAAACAAGTTCATGACTTAAAAAAAATTTATATCACTTTTGTACCCAAATCAAACCCTAAAATATCATTTATTCGAAATTTGAATCAACACTACCACAATACACAAGATCATACTCAACAAAAAATTCATCCACAAAAAAAACATAAAAAAAAATCAAGTTTTTCTTTCAACATACCTTGATTTCTTTTGTGGACGAAAATCTTTGAAAATAAACTCAATAGAACCGTAATCGCAAAAAGTATAAACCCCCTTAAGATTTTTGATAAAAAAAACACCTTAATCACCGTATCTTAATCATGGGAAAATATTTTCTTTTTAGGAGAAGAAGGAGGAAGAAACAAGAATAAGGAGAACTCAATCTCCTGTGTTGTTTTAAGATATTTCTACGGCGCCATACCATTTGACGCTTTGACCAGGTTAACTCGGTCCAGTGCTAAATGATTTTACACAAACAACATCTTTTGCTCGGCGCCAAATGGTTTGGTGCTTGGCGGTATATCATACGACGCTTGGTTGATTCCATCTTGAATCACGATGTGAACAAGACCTTAAATCAAGATGATGTGGCTAGCTGTGAATGTTGAATTGTGAAGGATGATAATAGCTTCTCCAATGATCATTGTGTGTGTTTACTATGTGACAACAAAAATAAGACATCCTCTTTCCTATATTTCCTCAAAATTAGGAAGAAAAAAAATCCATCTCCAACGGTATTGTATTGCACTTCTTCTTTTGATTATTATAAATTTTATTTTCAATACCTTAAGATTTTATTAGAGTTAAAAATGATTATATAATATATTAATGTCAAGTTATTTAAGTTAATGCTGACTAGGATTGGTCGACATCCTCTAAGTATATGTGTAGAACATGTTTTGAAATATTATGTGAGCAAACTTCATAGAGATAGAATTTACTGAGTTCTTGTTGGTTGGTTCCATAAACGGAGCAAGGGAAATTCTCTTTGTTGTTCTTTAATTTGGAAGTTGTTTGAAGAAAATCATCTCCTTTCTAAACTGAACAAGTGGTTATTATAAATCAATGGGTATGTGTTATCACACTTCATGCGTATTTGCTTAGATACGTTATTAGAACTTCTTCCTTATAGTTGAAATTACACTTCACAATGAAACCAGGGTTAATACCAACCTAGGGTTTCTTATAGGATTTAATGATTAAATTTTATTTCAGATGATAGTAAAGCACGGACATTGTAATTTATGATAATTTCAGAAATATCAAGTTTAATTGTGTAATTTGAGTTATAATTTGGGGATTTTCCCAAATATGTTCTTAATGTTTGATTCTTGTCAAATGCTTGAATGGGTGTGTGAAATCAATTAGGATTTAAGTTTTGTATTAGTATTGAGTTAAATTTCTTAATGGTTTACAAGCCTAGCTTGATTAAATTTGACTTCAACTCTGGACTTCTATTTGAGCTTGAAATTTTGATTTTTGTATCATTGATTCTTAGGAATTTAGTTTAGGTGATGGAACCTTAGCTTGAATCATGAATTTGTCTTCCTGACATATGAAACATATACACTGTTCAATTGTAGACTAAAATCTAACCGTTAGAAATCATTGATTATTCGATGAGTGGTTCTTCGTTATGTCAAGAAAACTCAGTTAAAATTTTAGGATGACCAGACTTGTGAAAATGACAGAAACTGATGTATTACAGAGAAGCACACTACAAAATTTGTACAATATGACCGAGTTTTGAGATTAAAACGAGGCACTTAGACTGCATATATTTCCCTAATTTTCGGATATGAAGTACCCATTTTTGTGATGATTGATCTGTAAAAATTATTAAAAAAATGGATCATGGTAAGTGCTCCAAATAGGGAACTTTTTGCAGTTATGTCTGTCAGAATTTAGTCTCGATGGTGCATATAAAATCAAGCGTATTTTGATATTAACCGTTGCTTTTCTTTAAAAAATTTATACACTATCTTTGTTATAGTTATGAATATGTGGTAAAAATTTTGTTTCATGACTTATGATTGAAGTGATATCTTATGAACTATGAAAACCGAAGTCTATTGAATGTTCATTTCCTTGTGACTATATCAAATGATTTCATGTTGCTTGGTAATTCATGATGCCTTATACAGTTGGTAAAGGTTATAGACACACTGATTTTTGATGATGATTATGATCATGTTTCTCTCTACCGTAGAATAGTTGTAAAACTTATTTGGATTAACCATGTAATGCTTGTGGATATGTCGTAAGTGTAACAATGAAAATAGTATGAAGAGAATTGTTAATATTTTGTCTCATTCTAATTACTGATATAAAGTGTATGAGTATTTTCTAGAGTGATAGGCACATTTTTGTGTCTAAATTGCGCCCGATTTATCTGCTTCGATAGTACTCGATTTTGCACTTATTATGTCTTTTTATGTCTTTGTAGGTATTTTTGAGAAATAAACATTTGCGGAAAAATTGGGTCGAAAAGTGATAAAGGCATCCACCAAAATTATTAAGGCACCCGCATAATGGATTGGGGCACCCCCCCTTTTGGTTTGAAAATTCGAATTTGGCGGGAAGAATGATGGTTACGTAACCAAATTCTGCTTTGAAGAAGAGTTTGATCGAACAAAGAAGCCTCTAAGAGATACTAGAATGATTCAAACATCTCATACACGGCAAAACAGCACATCTAAGAGCTAAATATTGGCCGGAAATCGTGGAAACAAATCG
>JAJJMC010029784.1:12590473-12603505 GCA_023531435.1 Papaver californicum
TAAGTCTATTATTTTCTAAAATCATTATCTTCACAAGTCTGAGAATCAAATCTATTTTACCACTATATAAAATCATATTAATTTTTGGAAATAGTATTTTGTTAATAGTATGAAGAGAATTGTTAATATTTTGTCTCATTCTAATTAATGATATAAAGTGTATGAGTATTTTCTAGAGCAGACCTACAGTACATGATGTGCTTGTTAATATTAACTTTTGCATCTTATTGAATATAAATATACATGATGTGTGAACTTGTATGTTGCTAAGTGGTTAGCTTATTGATTTCAGTTGTGGACTGTAATTAGACAATCATAATAGGAAGATGATACGGTGTTGGATTGATATGTGGTGTAGTTAGCCAATTAATTGTCTTTAGTTTTTTATAATTAAATTTGTCCAATTATGGGTTTCTTTAAGACATGTTTACAAACAAGTCATTGGGGCATGAAAGTATGTTTTGGCTAAAGTCTTTACTCATGTTTTGGCTTAAGTTTTTACTCATCCGTAGAAATCTGAGATCTTTTATATGTTTAACATCTTTGTAAGTATAATATAAGAGGATTTGTTTTATTCTTAAATGGCGAGTGATGTATCTTTTCCTTGGGTGTAGTGTATAAGTGTTGTTTAAGTTCTTGTTTTACATTTAAATTATTGGGCTTATGCAACCTAGTTTGGAACTGTATACAGTAAAAACTCTCTAAAAGAATATCCTAGGACTAGAAAAAAATATTCTTATACGAGGGTTATTCTTATATGGAGATTCCCTTTAAAAACATTAAAAAAATATAAATTATGATACATGCACCTAGAAAAAAATACATACATGTACATAGAAAACACAAATATGAACCTAGGAAAAATAATCCATGTACATAAAAAATACAAATATATACCTAGGAATTATACAATATTAATTAGATTTTATTTAATTTACATATATAAATATATGAATTAGTACGTACTCGCAAGTTAAAAGATGTAGTAGCAACTCAAAAAATTAAGTCATTGTCTCAAACAGCTTTAGATAAGTATTTTTCTTCATCTCAAACTTTGATGTAGTATAACAAGATCTATATAATTTATATTATAATATCATTTATTCTTATATGGAGGTAAGTTTATTAAGAGGGGACCATAAAAAAATATGACTTATTCCAATATGAAGTTTATTCTTAAATATAACTGGCCCAAATTGGAACCGATTTTTTTTATTCTTATATGGATTTTATTCCTATATAAAGTATTCTTCTGGAAAGGTTTTAATGTACTTAAGTTATTATGTGTGCTTTATTAGTATGTGTGAAGCTGAAATGTGTTGAATTTTGATTGCACAAGTGTTATGAGAAGATATTCTTTAAGTTAAGATTTCCGTTGGCAGTATTGGATACTGGTGTTACAGAATCTCTAGAACAATAGGTTTTTGAGGTAGAATGGGTTCCTTGAAATTTGAAAATATATGCCGGACTTTGCTCTTTCTAAAATCAATAGTATTATGAGTTGTTGGTTACGAGATTGGTATTTAACCTCTTTTAAATCTTTTAGTAGCAATATGTGTAAGAATGTTATTTATTTGCTTTATTTTATTTTATTTTGTTGTCGCTAATATTAAAAAAGTATAAGAGTTTTCCCTGACACTGCCGGAGCTACGACAAGAAAATTTCATTCCTTATTCCATTGTTATCGCCGGCATTGAAAACTTAATGTTGTTTGATTTCTGAGATTGATGTATGGTTATAGAGTTTGAATAGTTCATATCATCTGAAAGGAGATATTTGTTACTGTTGTAGGTAGTGCATACTATCTAAACAAAATAGTTGAACTACGGTCGTGCTTGATCCCTTCGAACTACGAAGGAGGGTACGTAGGCAGCCGCTTCGCGGTTCAGCATAAGTTTCGAGGATATTCATATCGTCGAGAAAGAGTTGGTTACTGCTTGGAAATTCATACCATCTATTCAGAGATGATTGCAACATTGACAAGTTTTTATCGTTGGTAAAAGGTAGTTGCAGTCAAACCATTGGCTTTTCATACTATCTATAGAGATGATTGCAACCTCTTCAAGGTTCTTTATATCATCTAATGAGAAATGAAGAAGAGAATTCATACTGCTAGTGAGACTTAGAGATGGTTTTTGCCTTTTAAGGCAACTCATACCATCTGAGGAAAATGGTCGCTGCATGGTTGCTGCTGATGGAGGCAGTTCATATCATCGATGTAGAGATGATTACTAACATTTTAGAGTAGTCCATATCATCTGAGAAAGACATCTTATCGGATTGGAGCAACTGTGAGTTGTTAGGCCATAATTGGCACCCCCACCACATGTGGATGAATAGTCTGGGATCACGAGATTGCTAGGCCTTAACTGGTAACCCACCACATCGGTGGTTACCCGGAAGACCGCTCTGGAATCGGTGACATGACAATGGGACTGATCATATCTCACCCGTTTAAAACGATTGTGTTGTCAGGCCGGGTAGCTCCCACCACCTCGGTGGCTACTCGGGAGACTGTTTTGGAAACAGTTGTCCGGTATCTGACTACCCTGACAATGAGATGACCTTTAAAATGAGGGTTTTTTTCAGCAAAATCCCAGTATCATAATTTAGTGTTCGCTTGGATATGATTGTCACCTACACTAGGTGATTCATATCATTTGGTTGGTTATATAAATATCTACAATGATATCTAAAACTATGAAGTTGTTTGATAGATTTGATGGTCCTTCAAATGAATATTGTGTTTGTCTTCATATAAAACAATTTAGTTGAAATCAAGAAACAATTGCTTTGATAGAAAAATAAATTATTAAGTGAAAATTGGTAAAGTTGATTCCTTAAATGGCGTATCGGAAAATCTTATTTGGCCAAACACTACGCCAAAAGAGGGAGAAATTGACGAGGAGCCTTTGTGTAGTTTGACAGTTAAGGCATGTCGATTCATTTTTGAAAGGCAGAACCTTAGCAAATACTTATGCAATATTTTTTCTTGGGAAATAGAAGCGCCCTAAAATCACCAAACTCATTTTATTTTTCTGAACGCCGCACTTCGATCCCTCTTCTTCAAAACCCTAGATATACAGAAAGTGAGAAGTTGAGGGTGAAAAATCTGAGTTGATATCAGTGGTGTTTGTGATTTAATAATGGAATCAGCATTACCAGTAAAGAAATTCATGGAAGACGAAGAATAAAGAGAAGAAAGTGATAGAGGTAGTCCATTGTGTTATGTACCATTTCGTCGTGTCTATTCATCGACAGATCCTTATTTTACTGCTAGTCTGCTACTACTGGATTTTCAAATGTTGTGTCTAAGAAGGTAAAACTTCGAAAATTTGATCATTTTGATTATCAGACTCATTTCGATAACAACGACATCTTCTTTATGTGTTTATACTAAGATTGATCTATATTCCTCCATCTCGCAGCACTTTAATGTCCGAAGGAGTGATCTCTATTCCTCCATCAGGCTCTCTTTCTCCACCTCGAAGGTTTGAAATCTAGGGTTCCATTTTGAAATTATTTTAAGGTTCTGCTTTCTTCTTTTTTTTCAGTTTGTTTGTCAAGGTTAGGGGAATTTTCAGATTGATATATATGTATATATATATATATATATATATATATGTGTGTGTGTGTGTGTGTATATATATATATATATATATATATATATATATATATATATATATATGTGTGTGTGTGTGTGTGTGTGTGTTGTGTAAATTGGTAAATTGATGTGTTGTTTCATGTTGATGTGTAAATTTGTATTGGCTGAAATGTATTTGTTGTTGAATCTGCAGTGAGGATAAAAGATGGTTTATGGAAGTTATGCGGTCTCAGACAGGTGATGGTCAAAAGAATGAAAGAGATTACTCTTGTTACGAAGACTCCTGAGAATGTGTTGGAAGAAAAAGGTGTTTCTTCTGCAGAGATCGGAGGTATACTAATTTTACCATGAGATGTGCATCACTTTGGAATTATTTTGTTATCGTTGTGTCAGTTTTAGCAATTTGCTTATGGTTTGTTGGTTTGGCAGATATGTTGGATGAATTGCAAGAGCATGTTGAATCCATTGACATGGCAAATGGTAAGTCGATGCCTTTGTAGTACTTGGTGATATGATATGTGATTTTGTGTTGTTGTGTAAGTTAATTGCTTTGGTATGTGTTTGACATATTTGTATACAATTGGTAGTTTAGTCCCACTTCTTGAACACCTGAAGAACTTGAGAGTGCAGGCATACGATCAAAGAGTGCCGAGGTTGTAACTACCATAGTTCAAAATAATCCTAAGAGTCAGCAAATTGTAATAGAAGCAAACAGTGTAGAACCTGTGCTCGCTAATCTTACCTGAGATCCAGATGTTACTACTCGAGCAAAAGCCCTTGGTGCAATATCATGTAAGGATCCAGATAGTCACTTCATCTAAACTCATTATTCTACATTTTGACGATAACTCTGTAGGTTAGAGAATTCGGGTAATGTAGTTTTTTCGGCTTAGTGTAAATGAATTTTTGATGATGATGATGCCAATGGGACTCTATACTGAGTTAAATAACGAGTTTACAGAGATGCCTGACATACACACCAACTGAAGCCCTTAGCACTTAGATAGATTTGATTTGATATAGTCAACTCCCATAGTTATTGTGCTTTGTCTCTGTTTCCTTTGGCCATTTTTGTTGTTTGGGTAATTGTTGGTTTTGTACTAATACAACCGATATCTAGGTTTTACTTTTAGAAAATGTTAACGAAATCGGGGTATTGGTAATTGTTTTTAATATGTGGCCTTGTATCTCAGTTTTCTTATATCTCTGTTTGCTTCAGTAATATGTGGCGCTATATCTTTAACATTTTAGTTTACTGTGTTATCATTTTCTTTGCTCAAATGATTTCTTTTGTCTTGTAACTTTACACTTTGGGCACATGTCTTTACATTCCTGCCAGTCTGGATTGATCTAATGAGAAAGTGTTATTTACAGGGAAAAATGGTCTGTAGGTATCTCTTTGTTCGATGTGACAATGAACCTGCTCCTTGGACAAGGTTCTTTATTTTTTCTTTTCATTATGTTTGGTTCCTTTTCTTTTCCTAATTACAGAGATCCATATCTACTTGGTAATAACTTAATTCTCTACGCCATCAACTGCAGTGATGAGCACAAAGACCTTCCCAGACCTATTAGAGCGGCATCTACTGTCTTTAGCTAAACCATCTTGCAATTTGGCGTGTTTCTCTCAGATTAGGAAACTTATGAAACTTATGTTCTCTTTGTAATGTTATGTTAGTACCTTCTCTCATATTTTCAAGTGCACTTTTAATATATATCATGTTTTCTACTAATTAGCCACAGTTCTCATTTTACTTTTACTTATTTTGAAACTAGTTCTCATTTTACTTTTACTTAATTTGAATTAGTTTTAGTTACTCTCTTATTGTTTTTTTTTTCTTCTCTTGCTTCAGGTTCTTCAATGTGAGTATGTCGTCCGTGGAGCCATCATTAATCAAGCACAGGTTAGTATCATTTATACATTTGCAACAAATTTACACTACGCACACCCAACACTCTGATGAATGGATCCTTTTATAACACCTTAAGTTGCTTGATTAAGTAGCTAGCTAAATGCAGATACTTACTGAATCAAAACTTACTGAACAACAAGGCTTGTTTTAGGTAAATGAAAGTCTTGCCTGAAAATACCACCTTGAGCTAGTTACATTTCGGAGTGATGAATCACTGAATGATTTCTTTTGTTCAAAAATTAGTGCCTAAATGGGTTTCCCGTTCTCTTTCTTTGTTTAAGTTCTTTTTGGCAACACTATGAGCTTCAAGTCCTCAACTTTTTTCCGTTGTCTTAATTTTCGATTGTGGCAATAAACTTAATTTCCGTTGTGGCATCGAAAAACAACGGTGGCTATCAATTTAATTTTCGAATTAATTAACAAGTAATGCATGTCAATAATTATTGACAAGCAAAGTTCGTAGTTTACCATAATTATTGACAGTTACTTGTTCCAAAGAAAATCTTGTAAACGAGCATGAGGAAAATGACATAATAGTATCCTATTTTGAAAGGATACCTTCCTTACCAGTGGGAGAGAACTAAAAATACTCGCCATCGTTTGTTTTTTTTTGACACTTTAAAATGTAACAGGTCGTTCGATGGAAATAATCTGTTGATAATCGTTATCATTGACAGTTTTGGTCCATCAAAAAAGGTGAATTCTGACGTAGTCAAACGGGTCAAAACCCGACCCATTAGAAGCGAAATTCTTTCTGGTCCGCCACATATTTACTAACCCAACCACTGTATTTTCTGTTAGACACATGTATGATTTAGAATCGCTTATTATTGAAGGGATGAATTTTTTTTCGCATGTGAGACATAACCCATGTACCTTTAACATCATCATCAGTTTCACTGAAATTCAATTATGTCTCTTTCAATTTGCATAAACCATAATAATAACTTGTTTGATTTCTTCGCTTCTTTCTAATTACCCCCATCTTTCTCAATCACATTCATCTCTGATGACTTCCAATCAAACCCAAACTCCAAAATTACATCATGTATTCTGATCATGTTGGTAAGATGGTTACGACGTGTATTTGAAACTAAGAACAACATAGGAGTGTTTTTAAGTAAAGGTGTGTTGTTGTTGCAGTTAAAACAATAAAAACACAGTTGCAATTGAATTTAATGGTTGAATGTTAGAAAACCCAAATCAGAACCCTAAACCCATGAAGAACCCTAACCCTCATGAATTAGAAACCCCAATTCCAAACTAATCAAAAATTAATAATCATCAATTCGAATGAAAAAACTTCATAAATTAGCAAAAGAAGTTGAAATATGATAAAATCCCCAAATTTCCCTAATTAAAGAAAATTCCCAAATTAATATTCAAAAACCTCAATTGAACAATTAAAGTTCAAACAAACATAAATCATATGAACTAACACAAACCCATTATATAAAATTAACAAATTTCTAAGCAACAATTATAAATTTGATCCATTAATCATCACACAATTAGATTAACAAACAAAACTAGAATTTTTCATGTTGCTCTACAAACGTAAATTCAAACCAACAGTCATGCATTCATTCTACTTCTCTGCATAAAAAAATATTCATGCGCTCTACTTCTGTTTTTAATTTGGGTTTTCTAATTAAAAATGATTTGGAAGATTTCCATTTAATTGAATCTGGTACTAATTTAACTATGGTATGGAAACACCCAATGAATCGTGAACAAAACATAATTGAGAAAACAAATCTGCATAGAATGGAGAAACTACCTCATGAAAGTGAACTCAAAGAAAGAAAGAAAGAGAGAAGATGGAGTGTTAGTTTTGGTCGGTCTGATTTTAGATGTGATTCAGTAGATTATAAAGTAACATGTGCGACTCACATACTCACGGTGTTAAATAAATAAGAATTACTTTAAGAAAATATATTATTAAGACGGTCAATCATGGTCCCAGGACCCAAACTCTAATATTGAATTTTCTAGGCCCCAAATGCAATATTGGTAATAAAGTTTGGTCCCAAAGTTTTCATAACAAAATATAAAACGTAAAGAAAAAATGTAAGGGAAGTGGTTGTGAGAGTGACGGCAGTGAGCTGTTCTGAATTGTGACACGGATCTCTGAGCCCTCTAAAGTTATAGCTTTAGTGTCTTTCTTCTTTGTTTCATTTAGTACTCTAGCATGTACAACTAAATAGCATGGACTTTAGTGGATTACCCGTGCCATAATGGCACGACATTGATGGTGGCGGTGTTGGTGGAGGAGGTGGTGCTGGTGTTATGGCTACTGCCATCATCGGTGCAGCGGTGTCGACATTCACCAATTTTCATTTCTCACAATTATGGAAACAAACCAAAGTTGGTGATAGCATGGTTAATAAAACAATATCCAAATTGCTAAGGAATTAGTCAACTTTTGAATATTTACTAAAGATATACCATTGAATTCAATAAGCTTACAACTGGCTTCATGGTCATCTGGTTGAAAATTTGTTGCACTACTTCTTGCTCGATAAGCACCATGTTTTCGTTCAGTACGCTCCTGTATTTCACCTTCGGTAATTGAATCTCTGCTTACGTTATATTTGAGCACGATGCAATCACCTTTTTTTTTTTTTTTTTTTCTGTGTCACTCTCCATCAGCTCTCGAAGTCGAGCTGGCATAGTAAGTCTTGGTCTTCGATGTGCATGAGAACTCGATGAATCCATCCACAATGGTAACAGAAGATGTTAATGCAATTGAACAATATGGTATTTTGTTAAATATTTAAAAAAACAGGTGGTGTTTCATCAACAATGGTAACAGAAACATGGATAGAACAACAATCAAATTCCAAAACAATGGAACATGTTCAATGTTTGAAACTGTACTACTCGAAATCCCATGTCTGAAATTCCAAAACTTACTACTCTAAATTCAAAATTGGACACTACTTCTTAAAACAAAATAGATAGAGCAACAATAAAATTTATATATAGAAAAAAACCTATTTCCCTTTACTTTTTATCTATAATATAATTTGCAAGATGAAGTTAAGAAATTCAATAAGAAAGTCATGTAATCCTCACCTGAACTCCTCAACCTTGCGTAAACTACTAAACTCCGTTATCATAGACTCTTGGTTCAATACCTATTGTGATCACCAAACATACAAATGAAGTGGTGTCACAACCAAAATTGCTTAAAGATGACTATAGTACGATAACTAAGATGAATCGATGCATAATAAAAAAATATAAAGAATGAAAGACAATCACTATAATAACAAGATGACACAAAGATTATAGTGGCTCCACAGTTTAACTGTTTACATCCACTAATAAAATGATTAGATTTATAAATAATATCAAACTTTTATCAATACAAAAGAAGAAGAAATATAGAAATTTGGATAAAAGATACATTTTCTAACCAATAAATTATAATTAAAATCCACTACTCTAATTAGAATTAGAAAATCTCGTATGTATCATACCTAAGCTCTTTAGTCTTCTTTAATGCCTTCTCTCCGTTTTTTTCCTCCAATTTTCCAACCCCTTTTCTTGTTCATGATTCTGGTATTTATAGCCAATTCAAGGGGTCCCGCTAATTAACTTTGCCACCTGTTCATTCGTATCTATCTTTGATGAATCATGTAATCCCGTAAGTCTTTCTTAGTGTATTACTTATCACCCCGTAGCTTTCCTACGGTCTGGTCCTGTAGTCTTCCTTCGGTCTTGCATTTATTGTCCCGTAGTTCTTCTTCCGTCTTGTATTTTATTATTACTTTTGGATTAGGATTATAGCATGTCTGACACGCAGCTTCTTATCAATGAATCGTCATGCTTTAGTCCTTTTTGTCCTGCAACTTGTAGAGTCGACACGCGTTTTTCGGGTCAATATTCATCATTACACTTTAATGAGTCACACTTTTCCCGTACCCTGGTGTCAATCATGCAGTTAAAGTTATCTGTTTTAATCAGAGCTCCCTACTTTCCCGCAACATATGCATTTAATGCTGTTACTTTCCCGTAACCTATGTGTTACCCATGCAGCAATTATGTCAGACTTTATATCTGTCGACTTTTCAGAATTCCTTTACAAAGTTTTGTTTGGGTGCTTCTCTTCGTACTTTAATTCATTACTCCTTTAATAATTCCTGGACACATGTCAATCGAGATTTATTCTCTCACACCTATGATGCACAACTGAAAGTCAAACATAAGTTAGTTTTTGTACAAATACATGGCTTCTTCGATAACCTAAAACAAAAATGAACAAACAATTAGAAGTATTGGCAAAAAAAAGTGAACAGTTAACCCCAAAATGAAAATTAGGGGATTTGATTTACGAAGTTCCAACCGTAATTTTCAACCCATACGCAATAAAAAAAAAGGGAATACAAAAAGATATTCTATCCTTAATTCCCTAAATATTTACCATATTTTAAAGATTTCTTTTTTGAAACTCTGATTTCTTCCCTATCATAAAATAAAGCCAATGAATAAGGTGAATCATTGAGTTTAATTTTAATTTAGCAAAGCAAATGAACAATATTTATTCAAAATTAAAGTTTAAAAATATTTTCCAAAATCAAAGGTTTTCTTTTATGCTTCTTACTTTAACAGTAAGATAAACTCTTTATCACGACTTTATAGCCAGAACACGGCCTTCAACAACTCATGAACCCATTTTTGCCCTTCTTGTTTTTCCTAAACCCAATGTTAATTTTTTTTAACTATCTTTCATGATTTCCAAAATATTTATCATATTTATATCAAATTGTAAATTTAAGAGTTAACAATATGGAAACTCGAATTTTTACCACATTATCTAAAATAAGATAAGAAAATATGGTAACCAATTATAGTAATTTTAATTATTTTTGGGGTGTCAGGACTTTCAGAATCCTCAAAAAATAATGACCTTTATCTTTACGTTCTCTTGACTTACCGGGTTTTATTTGAGAATTTATGAAATTCATCTGATGTTCAGAATCTGTTAGTATTTGGCAAAACATTTGGTGAATTTGGTAAAATTAGAAAATAGCCTTGGTGTTTTCTCAAATACTACAACATGTCCCTTTTGAAAACAGAACATCAACTGCATTTCCATATTTCTCAACATGTTAGATGAACATTGATTCAAGTTGAAAACAGAACAATTTGAAGTTTTTTGGGATATTATTATCTAAAGTCATTTCAATAATCTTGTTTGAATTTCATGTAATTGAATAAGCATTTTCATCATGTTCCTTCTAACAGTCTTACCAAATTCAGTTATAATTTGTGTAAGCTTATAGTGAGACAATTTGGTGGTTTTCAATTACTATTTTAAGCAATATTGGCAGAATTATGATGCACACGTGGAAACCACATGTGCCTTTATATTGGTGTAAGTTGATGTTCTTAAGTTTACTGCGACTCGATTTGAAGTATTATATGCACTTATTGTCATACAAAAAATTATACCTTCTCAGTCCAGACATGTCCGAGACTCTAATTCTTATTGTTTATTCCTTTGCACATACCAGTGGACATGGTGGATGTCTTCCATATTTCTTTACATGTATGCTAGTTATTTGCTATATTTCTTTATTTGTATGATAGTTTTCATTTTGTCATCGTAAATTCAAAACCTAAATATAGGTATATTTGAGATGTAAACATAAAAGATAGTAGTTGTTTATGCCAAAAATCTTTTCGACTAAAACAACCAATTAAATTCTCACATATCAATTAAAGGTTGAAATCGAGTAACAGTCAAACATCTTTGTATTGATTTTATAAAATCATTTCTGTACGATACATAAAATCATTTCTGTACCATACATATGATCACCCAAATTTAACACTTTCGGTCTATGATCTTTACATTCTTCAATTAAGTACAAAAATCCTTACTTAATATAATTACTTCACCTAGATTCGTACCTAGAAATTTCTTCTCTTTCTTTCTCAGGGTTTCTTCCTATTTTTTTCCGACCCTTTCTTTGTTGTCTGGCTTCTTCTATTTATAGATTTATTTACTGGGTCCCTCTTGGTGCAACGTGTCATTTTCTCCAGTCTGGTCATCGTTTCTTGATCGATTCTTCTTTGGGTCGATGCTCTCGTGTCATTTTATCCAGTCTTGTCGTCATTCTTGGATTGGCTCTTCTTTGGTTCGATCCATTTTATTTCGATGTACCCATCGTTCTTGTATTTCCTCTTTTATCTGGTGCGATCATTAGTTGACAGATCACTCTTAATTGCTTCTTGGTTCGATGCTTTACATATTCAACACGTGTCTTCCTATCTTTATAGACTTCTGTTATCTCGATTATTAAAATAATTCGAGTAATTATTACTTTTACTTTCTCGATTATCAAAATAATAGAGTAATCATTATTTTTACTTTCTCGATTTGCCATCATTTAATGCTGTTTGTTTTATTCGATGTAATCCAACTTTCTCGATCATATGTGTCCTTCATGCAATTCATTGTTCAGATGTTTCGTGTCTTTTCGATATTTGATATCCTTAATGTTGATTGTGTGATTCTCGCTCTTTTTAATTTGGTTGCTTCCTATCTCGATCTTCTTCCATGTGTCATGCTTCTTTTATTTACTAACAGTAGTCATACTAAGAAGTTGCTTAAGTTCATGATTCGGACCTTGTCAGTCATCCATTGCTAGAAACCTAGGAACTAACTGCATTATATTTCACATAAAAAAGTCTCTTAACATTTTATTCTGATAAAATTTATGAGGACAAATAAAAGAAGACAAGAAAGTTGCAGAACAGAAAGAGATTTTACTAACCATGTGGTGCTGAAAATGCAGCTTCATGACCCTGGTTCCCAAAGAGATGAAGAATCACAAGAAAGAGATGCGCCATTAGGTCTTAATGACACAAGAAATAAAAATGTAGTTAATTAGGATTTGTTAAACATTAAGGAAAACATGCACTCTTTATTTCTATTTCTATTCCTGAACCTCAAGCAAAACATAAGGATCTGTTAATCTAATTTCTAATCTACTTATTTTGATTTACTGTTATAATTTTAATTATAATGTTGTGGATCAAATACTTACTTTCAGACATGTAGAACAATCTGGTGATAGTATGATTGTAGCATCCATAGAAATATGCTTCCAAATCTTGAAACCAATAGAGAGGTGAAGATCTGTCGATAATCATGTATCCAGAATCAACACCCATATGTATCTAAAACTTTAGAGATATAATAACATAAGAGTTTTATGTTATAAGAATGTTTTGAACAACATGATTTTTAGTAACAAACATAGCTCTGGATCTACCAATAACAACACTAGGAGCTTCATTCTTATCACTAAACGATAAGTTATTTTTGCAACTCCAACTAGACCAAAGGATAACAGCAAAATGACGAATTGAATTCTCATACAAAGATGGAACAGGATCAAGAAGCAAAAAATAAAGCCAGTCAAGCATCAAAATCATTCAGATTGTTTGTGCCAAAAATCTCTTCAACACAAAACAACCAAAATCATCAAAAATCAACCA
>JAJJMC010029784.1:12603515-12614931 GCA_023531435.1 Papaver californicum
TACGATCCCTCAGCATTTCGATCCACGCATCGGGACATCTTGTGCTCTGCAATTTGCTGCCACGTGTCAGAGCAACTTTTTGATACTCACACAGATCAAAGCACAGACTACGGAGTTACACAACTTTCACATACAAATATGCCTTGTCTCTCCAATTTGGGTCAATTTGACATATATTAGGGTCATATTTTAGATTTTGGTTCACTAAGATTATTCGCATGTTACATGTTATATTTTAGGTCATTTGACTAATTCTGGATCACGTATTAGAATTCGTGACACATAGTGGATTTCAGGCCGCATGTAAATTTTAATGCACGAAGCAGGTTGTAGGTTAGGAGAAGATTTTGAGCAATGTTAGAAAAATGGGGTCACAAAACAACTAATTTTTGGGTCAAGAAGTAGGTTTAACGCGTAATCAAATTTTGGGTCTCGAAGAAAATTTTGGATGACATGCATGGCAATGAAATATGTCACGGTGATACGAGATTAATATTGTGTTGTATTGCCAGTTTTTTTTGGCATAAAGTACAAATTTATAATCTTCATGATCCATAATTTAGGTTATAATGTAGGTTTTTGGTTTGGATAGCATATTTATAGAAAAATCAAATCACGAGATAAATTTAGATAATAGATTTATAGTAACAAATTTTATTTCTTATGCGTTTGTTTCATCTCATTATTAGTGTCACAGTTAACCGTCTTAAAAATCAGTAAAATATCTTGTTATAAGGTAGATAATTTGGGAGCTTCGAATAAACATCATGCTACATGTTGTTGGGGTAGTGGCCGACCTAGCGCAGGCTCTAAGAGCGTCCACAATGGGACGAGCATATCATGGACTAAAGATCAAAAGTAGTCAATAGTCCGGAAATGTGAGTCGCAGCGGGCCGACTATTTTTGGTCTTTAGTCCGGATTTCTCACTGTGGCAAACTAAATGTAGTCTTTTTTCTGGACTAAAGTTGGTTTAGTCGAGCGGTGGTGTAGACGTCCGCCTGATGTTAAGCGGATGTGTAGGAAACCGCTTGATGTCAGGCGTTACTCTAGAATAACGCTTGAAAACACGGACGGTAACCAAATCTCCACCTGATCAAGCGCTAACCTAGGACTACGCATGAGGGCATCCACAATGGGACGAGGGAACCCAAAGACTGAAGAGTATTTTACTCTTTGGTCCGGCCCAAAAACAGTGGGCCAGAGACTAAAAATGATCAGGCGGTGCTCCAGTATAACGTCTGTTGTTGGGCGGCTTTCTAGCATAACGCTTGTTGAGACGGGCAGTTGTCTAGCGTAACGCTTGCTTGAGGTGGACATCTAGTTGAACGCTTGATGTGGGGCGGAAACATAACATTACGCCTGATGATGGACGGACTCCTAGACGCACGCCCAAGAGACGGGCGGACTACTAGACAAACGCTTGATGGGGCGGTGCGCCAACATTACACCTGATCGAGTGTGTGATGTGCGAGAGAAGCATGCGAGATGAAAATTACGGGCGGTGTCCTACCGCCCCGCCCACAACTCCAAGCGAAGTGTTAACGTCCCGTCCCATCAAATGTGGAATACCAAAACTAATTAAACATTTAAACAAACCATTTCACTCCAACAAATGGATGAAGCTTCTGAAAGTGGATGTTAAGCATAGAATTAAAACTTCTGAAAGTGGGGTCCCAAGATTCCCTCCAACAAGTGTTTTGAAGCCTAGATGAGTAAGCATCTGTACATGATTCAACCATAAGAATTTGTAAATCATGCATAGTCGTATTACAGTTATATTAGCGAGGGAAAATTAGCCAGGCGGACTCCTAGGGCCGCGCCTAGAACTGAGCGGACGCCTAGACGCACGCTCTATATTGGGCGGTGCCTTAGCATGACGTTTAGATATGGGCAGTATTCTAGCGCTACGCTCCAATGGAGCGGGGATTTGGGTTACCGCATGTTAGTGGGCGTGATCCTAGACGCTCGCTCCATCAGGCGCAGTCCTAGGTTAGCGCTTGATCAGGCGTAGTCCTAGGTTAGCGCTTGATCAGGCGGAGATTTGTTACGCCCGTGTTTTCAAGCGTTATTGTAGCGTAACGCCTGACATCAAGCGGTTTCGTACACAACCGTTTATCATCAGGCGGACTCCTACGCCACCGCTCGACTAAACCAACTTTAGTCCAGAAAAAAACTACATTTAGTCTGCTACAGTGAGGAATCCGGAATAAAGACCAGAAGTAGTCGTTCCGCTGCGGCTCACGTTTCCGGACTATCGACTACTTTTGATCTTTAGTCCCTGATATGCTCGTCCCATTGTGGACGCTCTGATGGAGCGAGCGTCTAGGATCACGCCCACTAACAGGCGGTAACCCAAATCCCCGCTCCATTTGAGCGTAAAGCTAGAATACTGCCCATATTTAAACGTCATGCTAAGGCACCGCCCGATATGGAGCGTGCGTCTAGGCGTCCGCTCAGTTCTAGGCGCAGCCCTAGGAGTCCGTCTGGCTAATTTTCCCTCGCCAATATAACTGTAATACAACTATGCATGATTTATAAATTCTTATGGTTGAATCATGTACATATGCTTACTCATCTAGGCTTCAAAACATTTGTTGGAGGGAATCTTGGGACCCCACTTCCAGAAGCTTCAATTCTATGCTTAACATCCACTTTCAGAAGCTTCATCGAGGGAAATGGTTTGTTTAAATGTTTAGTAAGTTTTGGTATTCCATATTTGATGGGACGGGATGTTAACACTTCGCTTGGAGTTGTATGCGGGGCGGTAGGACACCTCCCATGTTTTTCATCTCACACGCTTCTCTCGGACATCACACACTCGATCAGGCGTAATGTTGGGCCACCGCCCCATCAGGCGTTTGTCTAGTGGTCCGCCCGTATCTTTGGCGTGCGTCTAGGAGTTCGTCCATCATCAGGTGTAATGTTATGTTCCCATCCCACATCAAGCGTTCAACTAGACGTCCTCCTCATGTAAGCATTACGCTAGACAGCCGCCCGTCTCAACAAGCGTTACGCTAGAAAGCCGCCCAACAACATACGTTATACTGGAGCACCGCCCGATCATTTTTAATCTCTGGGCCGCTGTTTTTGGGCCGGAACAAAGAGTAAATATTTTACTCTTTAATCTTTGGGTTCCCTCGTCCCACTGTGGATGCGCTAGGCCCTCCCCTTCACCCCCAAACTAAAAAAGACTTCAAACTTGGCAATAACAATTACTGATCCACCTAGTCGTTTACATAGTGTGTTACGTGAGGATATGCAAGGTCGAGCTTTTGCTCGAACTTTCAAGACTATTTTAAGCTAGTTAGTTTGGCCATTGGCCTGTTTATCAAAGAAAAAAAGAAACAAGTTAGTTTTTTTAGCCTCTGACTTTGTAATACCAACATTTTGTTTGCCCCATACAAATTATGTTTAGGCGTTTAGTTTTAGTCTAATACAAAACTACAAATACACATTTAAAACAAGTTATTCAAAACTTTGGCCGCCTAAACATAAATGCTTATTGAGGGAACTTCCCCATAGTTTTTTTTCTCTCTCTTCTCTCAAATAGTGTTTTATTTATTTTTTTTTAAAATGATAATCTTTTTCTTCCGTATGTACGAGTAATCTCTAAGCTAACCTTTGGGTGATTTCTCGGTCATGAGCTATGGGGAACGGATCTGAGTACTTTGATAGTCATAGATGTCATGAATTCTTTTTTCTGTTTTTCTATTTTGTTATATCCATCTGTCTTATTTTTTTGTTCTCTCTTTTAGATCGGGAAATAAAGTATGATGTGGTTCTAATCAACACAGGTCTTTCTTTGGATCTAGTTGTTATTCTTTGTATTTAGATTTTGTTCTACCTCTTTTCTCCTCTTTCAGGTTGTTGTGATATTGTTGTATTTGATACAACAACAATAGGGGATCTGAATGTCTTTTTTTAGTTTCTTTTGTTCCTCTCTAATAGGGAGTGAAAGTTATATAGCGATTATGAAGGTTTTTATTGTGTGCTAAGATAGAGTTGAGAAACTGAAACTAGGATCTGAAAACAGTTACTCCCTCCGTTTCAGGAAAAGAGTTACTTTTCCTATTTGCACAATTATTAAGGCAAGATTAGAGAGAATAACTTTTGTAATTTATTTCCAGATTTACCCTAACAAAAAGTTTAATACTACATATATCTTTATAATGAGAATAATAACATTTCTTAAAATAATAAGGGTAGTTTTGAAAGTTTGTTATATTAAAAATGAAAGTAACTCTTTTGTTGGAACAAAAATTTAAAGAGAAAGTAACTCTTTTCCTGAAACGGAGGGAGTATTATTTAATATCACCTTACTATGGATTTCGTTGGAAATCTTAGACCTTATATTTTCATAAAACCTTTAAAATTTTGATTCGGGTTTCTTTCACTGGATTTTTTTGTGTATTTTGGAGTTGGATTTGTCGAATCCGCCTTTTGGGATTGGATCTGTTGAGATCATTCCTATCATCTAGCTTTACTGATTCATATATTTTGGATTTTGAACTGTTGTTTGTATGATTTGTAGATGACCTACATTTTGTTTTACTATTTTGATATCATTTTCATGTTTGATTTATGGAAATTGTGATAGCCTGCACCACTCAAAAAAATAAAACATTATGTTAATTGTAATGGTTTTTATTCAGTGGGGTATGCTATATGATTTTCTAATCGGAAATGAAAAATTATTCTGTTCCTCTTTTAAATCCCTTTTCTTATTTTCTTTTTTCTTCTTTAAACAATTCTGAGAAATTTTAAATTGCAGGTTTTTTTTTGGCTCTCAATTGCTAGTGGCAATTGAAAAGGAGAGTGATCAACCTTTCTTTTTGGGTTTTCTTTAAAAGAAAATTCAGTATGTTTTCAAGTGGAAATGCAGGCTATCCAAATAAATTGGGATTCCAATTTTATCAAAGCTTAAAAAAAAAGGGTTTTAAAACTTGAAATTTCACTGTTTTGATTTTTAATCGTCTGTTCTTTGGTTTATGCAACAATGGTTAAAGTTTGCAAAGTTCTTGTTAGTACACTTCAATGTACTTTTGTTGGGTCAGTTTTCTTTCGATCCAACAGTGATTTTTCTTATCTCAAATTTTCCCCTGTTTTTTTTTCAATAATTTTAAATATGTTTGTGTGGTATTTTTGATGTATCGATCTGTTTTCAATGTTTCTCACTTTGGGCTTTGCAATGCAAGTTAGTTGGCTCTAGTCTTTCGTCATGGTCCTATAATTGTCTATTGAGTCTTATTTTTGGTTTGTTTTCATAACATCTTTGCCTACAAGAATCTCACATCTACACTTTTGCTCCGCTGATTCTACGAAACCCAAAGGCTACCCGTTCTCTTTAATTCTTTGTCTATTCTAATAGTTTTATTTTCATTTTCTTAAAAAAAAAAGAAACTATTTGGTATAGTTTTTTTCTTGGTTTTGGTTCGTGTGACTGAATCTCCAAGAAAAGGAGTGCTTGGCAAAATATCCGGTTTGGCTATACAGGGCATATTACCTTCAACCTTTTTTTATTAAATCTCGATCTTAAAATTTTATTTGTCTAAGTCTCATGATGATTATAATTCAAATGCACTAGATATTATCACTTTAATTTTCCTTATTAGGATGATAGCTATAATTCAAGGAATGTTGCCTTAAGCCTCCTTTGGAAACCTTTGCATTAGTCACGTTAGATTGCATTTCCCATTAAGTACAATTTTAAGTAAATTACAATATAATTTAACTTTTCACTGTCTTAAATTAATATGGACACCGTTTTCTATATAATTTTTATTTTTTTTGGATTCTTATATCTGTTATCTTAATATATTAGGCCTTATTCTTTGTTTTTGTAATTCATTTTTTTCATCTCTTAATTTGAAGTTTATAATTTTGGTTTTAAATAAGAGGTTTTTCTTTCTGTACAGTGGTTTTACCAGCCTTTCTTAGTAGTTATATTTTTGCATCTTTTTTCATCTCTTTTATTAGCATTTCTGATTAGTTTATATGTGTAGTTTTTCTTTTCATGAAAAAATAGTTTTTCAGTGAAACATCATGATGTTGAAGTCAATGTTGGCTATGTTTTGTTTTGGTCCGATTTTATAAATCGTTACAAGACTACTTGTATTTTTTTGGAGATACACTTCTCATTTTATAAGGTTTTGATTGCAGAAAAGTCTAAAACGACATTCTCAATCGCCAAGATGACGAATTCTATAGTCTGTAGAAGCCATCGTGACACTTATATTAGTTTTGCTATTGACAGAAGGGCTCAGGACCATATATTGATAATTTTATCACGAGTGAAGACGCTTAACTTCCACAACTTGCTTGTGGCGACATACTTTCGACCAACATTAGAAGACAGCCCATTGGGTACTGATGGAGAACAAAGAATTTCAATGAATTTAAAGAATTATAAATATAATTTTATCCTTTTAGGAGTTTTAATTTCGTTATAGCTTTATGGACATCCAACGTTGTACTCTTTTTTTTAGTACCACCATGGGTTTTCCTTGGCGAGGTTTTTAACAAGGCAATTAAAACAAGTCCTACATTTTTTCAAGTATTTAAATTTGTTCCTTATGTACTTCTTATGAAGCTGGTGATTTTAACTCACATTGAAGACATATCCCTTTTTAGGAAAACCTTTAATAATCTAATCCAAATAACTTAACCGATTTTTATATAAATTTCATTTATTCACACAAAAAGAAAACATAAATGCTCCTATATAATGACACAAAGTTACTACAAATATGCAATTACTGTAAATTCGGAGATATCGTTCCACTTTACTGCGGGACCTACATAACTCAAGTACACAAAGCTACTTAGTTTGCAATAGGTGGGTTTTTGCAAAATACTTGATTCGTTCCATCCTCTGAATTCCGATGCTTCTCTGAGAAAATATCGTTTAGGAATTAGGATCTTATTCATGGAGTATGATGCCATTAGAGCCACGATTATGGGATGAAAGTTTCATTCAAAATGAAATATTTGATCAAATTTAACAAAATTATATCCTTTTACGAGTGAAGAAAAATCTCTTTTCACCACAAATTCAATTAAACTCTTGTTGCGGACGATAAAAAATATAAATTTTTTTAATACATAGTTCTTAGTTTGTCATTAAAAAAAAAGACAGATATAAAATGATCTTTTGTTTATCGTGTAAAATGTAAATGAAAATGCAAAACATTTAATTTTTCGTTTGAATTATTTCTATTTTTAAACAACTTTTGATTAATTGTTTTTTATTATTATTTTTGGTCTTTACACGGCTAACAATCTATAGTATCCAGCGTAGTTCATACTGGCCGGTACGATCGATATTTCGCCGGTTTTACTGGTATCGGGTATCAACCGAAACGAAACACACCATACCGGCGTACGGTATTTGATCGAAAAAATCGGCCGATATACACCAATACCGGTTTATTTCCGATATCCTCTACGATGCAATTTTTTGCTTCAAATCACCAGATCTAAGTATTTAATGGGTGAAATCAGACAAATAAGAAGAGGGTATTTACTTCAAATCACCAGATCTAAGTATTTAATGGGTGAAATCAAACAAATAAGAAGAGGGTACTTATCGGTCTCCTCTACGATGAAAAATAATCATAAAAAAGCTAAACCAGATCATACTCTTTAACAAGCTTTACGAGTTTTAATGGATAAATTCCCAAATCAAACACAAATTTAAATAACTAATGTTTTCAAAATTAACTAAATGGGTTTGTAAGACTCCATTTGTTAATAGCAAATCCACAACTTATCTCGACTTCGGGTCAGAATTTTGAAATAAAAAATTAAAGTTTTATAGAAGAACAAGACCTAGTTTTTATGAGAAATCCTTTTGAAAATTTTGACTTAAAACTATCGGACTTGAATGTTTAATAACAATATAAAGAGAAGAGAAGATGATTCATCCTTTTTAAACTAATCATTGGTGACGAATCTTCGGTTATCTCCATCGATACAGCAGTAACACTTTCTTTTTCCCCCACTTGTTCTAGCTAGAAGCTATTTGTTGTCTAAGAACTCATAAGTTACGCTGAAGTTCCTCATTTACCCTTAGAACTTAAAGATCCAGTAATATCTATTACTTTGACGTAGCCCATCTCACTGACGTTATCTTAAAACTTTGTAATAGATAAGATAACCACTAAATGTCCCTGTTTCTAATGCCAAAATGTAGTCATAGAGAATCTCACATCTACATCTTAAGTTTAATCCTAAGTAAATAACATCATTCACCAGTACAAACAAAGAATAAAGAGTATAAATGTAATGTACTCATGGAAAATATAGTCGTAGGAAATTCCACATTTATACCAAAATGTAATGTACTATGGATCTATATATTTTGGATGAGTACTAGTTTTTTTTTCTAAACTTTGTGAAAAAACGTTTGTTATAACGTGTTAAAATATATGTATAGTTATAAAATGTGAACTAGTATTTTTTTATATAATTATAGGTATGAAATATATGGACTGATATTTTATCGATATTTAAAATCGAAATTTTTCCGGTATAAAAACGTACCAATATATCATTTGGACCGGTAAAAATCGAAATCCGGTATGGACTACGTTTATAGCTTTCAAATATTGAACAGTTGCGAACGTAATTGTATAGTGTTGACTGAATGTCATGTTATGTCAGAAGCGTTCCTTCTTTACACGGATCTTGGTTAGACGTTTTTAAAAATGATCTAATCTGGGTTTATTTTATTTTGAACGACCAAACTGTATGTCATATAGATTATTTACCCTTATTCCATGGTTAGTTTTTCACTTTTTCGGATAGATTTTCGTTGGCTTTTTTTTTCCTATTTTTTTCTTCTTCTTAACCCCCTATCAACTAATTAGTTTTCATGGGCACTGATGGCCTACTGTTACACCAGTTCATAAATCTAAGTCAGATCTAAAGGAGGTTCTACATCTGTGCTCCATCTTCTGTTGATTTTCTAACCCTTGTCAAATCCTAGTTTTTTTAATCTGTTATGTGTAATCATTAAACCTATTTTCTACTCTTTTGGTGAACTTCTGTTGGATTTCTTTCTAAAATCTCAAACCCTAATTTAACCTATTTAAACTCTACATCATATGTACCTATATACCTTTTGTTGTGCATCCCATGATCTATCCTCAGTTAGTCCCTCAATAACCCAGTTTCTCTTTGTAAATTTAAGTTGTGCTTTCATCTGGTATCGTCATGTGTGCCGCTTGGCATGATGATATTTCTCAGCTAGCTAATCACTTGCACAACTCCTTGAACTTAAATAATGGTAACCAGTTTGTTCACAACGAAATCCTTCCAAATTGTTTTCAAAATAATAGTCTTCTTTTGAAAAACTGTGTTCTAGGTAGGTTCACATTTCCAATTCCTAAAACATATTCTGATGTCAAAAATACTCTTTTGTTTCAATGGAAAGTTCAAGCCTTCAAGTTGATATTTCTATGCTTAAAGCTAGTCCCTTTGTGTATTTTATTAGATTCCAGTTCGAGCATGGGCTCCATAAGAGTCTAGTCTTATGCAACTAGGAGAGTCTTTAGTGATTTTCTTAGCATAAAAAAATGGGAATCTAATGATGATATTGCCAATTGGTTCCCATCATAAGATTTTTCTTCATAACACTAAATAACATATTTCCTGAACAAATTAGTAGTGTAAACCTGCGTAGGTACATTGCATGTATTGAGGATATTATTTCCTTTTAACTACCATATCCGTCGTTCTAATAGTACCTTCTCTATCACTGTCGTGGCAAGTATTAGATTTCGACATCCCTTGAGATTCATTATTAATGTCGAAAATGAATTGGGTCTAGTCAATCTGGTGAACTTTGAATTCTATATTCTCCATTCATTTTTTCTGGCTTTTGTGACTAATCTAGTCACAAGCTTAGTAATTGTCTAAGGTTTGAACATGCTCAATATCAAGCTGAGGGTGAAGTTAGCATAACTGCAATGCACCTGGAGCAAGAAGCTAATACTGAAGCTCAATAACCTATCCCACCTGTGATTGTTCAACAACATATGGAGTTTTTTTAGGATGGATTGTCTAGTTCTATCTCAATCATTCAAGCATCTGAGGTAACATACTCTGATCTCCAACAACAACAAATTGATGATGCATCTAGTCAAGCAGAAAGTACAACTCCAACCATTGTTATACAAACACTGTCCCCAAATGCAAATCTATTTAGCCCGTTATTTCTTGCCTAACCATGCTCATCCAAAGAGGGATAGACCTAGTTAACTCATAAATTTTGCTCACAACCCTTGGAATGAAGCCTCATCCTCTCATCAACAGTTACAAAATCCTTGGGTGAACTACTGGAGCAACTGAAGTTGGATAGAAAATTATTTCCATTGGGATCACCCTCTGCCAATGCCAAAAACACCAAAATTAGTCGAGATTTCAAGCAATCATGCAGTACCTCAGGGAGCAGCAATCCCATAAATTAGAGAAGTGACGGTAAATGAACCATCCATAACCCTTTGTGAGCATCCTCACAATTGGTTCAAAGGCCATACCTCCAACCCCAATGAAGTATAATAAAACAACAATGAACTGAAGGCTCCCTCCATGAATTGGCCTCATTGCATAATTTATAGTCAATCCCCTTTTGTTTAATTGGTTGTAGCAGGAAGCATCAGAGTCTACGAACTTTTTTTTTTTGTTTGGTTTGTCTTTCAACTTTTTTTTTTGTTTTAGTTAGTTTAACTTTTCATTGTGATTTCCAGGTATATTTGATTGCTCCAAATCTACTGATGCAGAGTTGAAAACCTTTTTTTGTCTAAGGACAAACAAATAATAAGTGAAAAATAGATTCATCTTCTTGATTACAAAAAGTGCACCTTGTTTCACTATTAAATATAAACTTACGAATGTTCATCTTGACACATTAAAGAAAGGGTTAGTAGATAATACAGCATAGAACCAATGTCAGAGTCTGATTACCAAAAGAGCCAAGCCAAGGCCTAGATGGGTCATAAAAGATGGCACTAAAGAGATCTAACAGAATAAATAACTAAATATGGGACTAGAAAGACGGTGTATAGAAGACAATTAGATCCTAATCCAGTGGAAAACAAACACAAACGAATTTTCACAAAGCACTAAGTGAAGTAGGTGAGGAAACAAGAATTAGAAAAGGAACCAGGGTCCACAAAATGTCTTGGGCACTAAGCATGTAGAAAAAATTTAGGTATAAAAAGCAAATCCAAACTACACTAAGCAAATAGAATTATACTTAACAAGACAGATTGCATAAGCACCTAGGAGAACAAGTTTTCACTTATTATTTGTTTGTTGATAGACACATTTTAGTGTCTAATTTGCACCTTAATTTCTAGTAAGTTAATATTCGATTTTGTGTCTATTACGTGTTTTATTGCTTTTGTAGGTACA